>CAJUYG010001065.1:0-45118 GCA_910591675.1 Galerucella calmariensis
AACACGATATTATTGTTTGGAAAAAGATTTGTTCCCCTCCATGCACACTTGCAAAAGTGATTTCAATAGTTAGAAATTCAAAGATACGTCGGTGTAGTTTGGTATATCTATTGTAGTCCACCTTAACAATGAGTGAACTTAAATTTGGATGTTTTGATATTTCATTCTATGTGAAAAAAAACAAAACCAAACTTTGAAGGACGAACCCGCTCGGAAAATGATAAAATCACGGACTTCAATTTCATGGGCCATCTATGTTCGGTCTAGAAATAAAATAAGGTATCACATATTTCTATTTGGCTATTCACCGATACCTAAAAAAATAGTTTATTTTTTTTCTTATTTCTCCCTCTTTCTTCTTGACAAATCAAAATAACTTGATTGTCATTTAACAATAAATTATGCAACAAAGAACGGATTAATGCAATTTATTACTTTATTCATCCCTATTTCATATAAATAACTCTACGCCATGAGGATTAAATATTAAACTAAAAAAATTACTCAACTGGAAAATGATATCCTGCCTTTCAGGCGGAAGTAACAACCTGCACATAACGTCATCGAGATGTAAAACCATTCGGTCTGGCATATCATCGTATCACAGACAGACATTCATCAACTTTTCGATAATTTATAAACATTACACTTCGTTTTTCACATGCTTGCACATATCCAGTGCAAATCTAGAAATGAAAAATGGCGTTTACAGCGCTTCGGTAACGTATAGCTATCATACGTTACTGTTATGATATGTTTGCGTCATCATAATGGATAGATACACATTTTTTAACAGGGTTTCTAAACATTCCTCTGTTCGCATGCTGTTTTGGATACTCGTATACATGCTCGTTCGTTTGATATTGGTTTTTTCTTCGCTTGCTTTATTTAAGACAAATGTATACAACACGAACTGATGTTATATTTCAGAAGAATGATTATAGATCAGAGGTTCCCATACTTTTTTTTCTCATAGACCACTTTAAACATTTTGCTGGATCTGGTGGACCCCCTGCAGCTATTACATTTATAATGTTAATGTGATGACCTTGAATTGCATTACAAATTTTATACAGGTTAATTTCAATCCATTTTATTAATTTGAATTACATTTGAAATGCATTATTTCACAATATTCGAATTTATAAAAAAATTTCATGCACGCCATTTGGGCGGCTTTTTCCTTCAAAAGTGTTAAAAATATGGGTCATCACATTAACAATAGTTACACTATACTAACTTACTTCCAAAACCCGAAAAAAGTATATGTCTATGTTAATCTGTGTTGTGGCTATTTTTCAATCAACTATGAGTTAAAAGTTTTCGAAAAAAAGGTGAGAATTTATATTGCTTTGATTATGCTGTGAGTATTGTCATTTAAGCTAAGTTTCAAGGCCAGTCTAAAAAGCGTCTTCATCCAACAGTTGAATTCCTACTTTACTTTTTTGTATTCTACGATTGACTCACAGTACAAGAAACCAATAAGCTCCCACTTCGGAGTGGTAAAAAGTAAAAATAAATATTTTCTTGTTTTGTAGCTATTTATTCAAACACAAAAATTACTACACTTTTAATTATGTTGTTATAACAGTCTTAGTAGAATCAAAATTTAACATCAAAACTAATAATGATTATTATTTTAAAAACAGTCGCAATATAATCAAAATTTTGATTATATTGCGACTGTTTTTAAAGTAATAATCATTATTAGTTTTGATGTTAACTTTTACTCAGATTACCATTGTAATCTGAGATAAAAGTTATAATTTTAATGGGAGGGATGTACTTGGTGAATTGACAGCAAATTATCAATATTTGGCTTGAGTTTAGTTGAGGATAACCGTAAATCTCCTCGCTCTGTAATATTTAATCTGCTCCGTTTTTTTGTCAACAAGTTTGTTACGGCACTAAAACTGCGTTCGACAAGATATGACGAAGGAAACGCTATGAGAAATTTTTGCCCACAGTCCTGGATATTTTTCAGGTATTTGTGCCTGCAGCCAAAATGATTGATACCCTCTTTTGAATGCTACTTTGAGCTCCTCATTAGTGCTAAGCTCGAGTAGCTCTTCTTGCAGTACCACAGTTTCCACTCCAGTTTCATCATATGGATTTATCATCCATGGTGGTATATCCATCGACAAAATGTCTTCAAATCTGATTTTAAAATCATCATACAGGGCAATCAAATGTTGAACATACGTCTGAATATATTCGTCGAGGCATTCTACCTGCGATAAATTTGGAAACTGGGAAAATTCACGTCGACCAATATTTTGCTTCAAGTTTCAGTTTACCAAGAAAAGCTGAAATTTCACTCTTTGTTTTTATTAAATTGAGGCTGTCCCCTTGTAACTGTAGGTTGAGGTCATTGAATTTTTTGAACAAATCTGTCAAATACGCAATGTCTGCTTTGAAATTCATGAGGTTTTCTTTTAAAACAGGATCTTTAGTGTTCAGAAACTCTGAAACAGAGTCGAAAAGCAAATAGAATCTTGATAGACATGCACCTTTCGACAACCAGCGTACTTCGGTATGTAGCAGCAATCGTTGGAAGTCCTCATCATTTTCTTCGCACAATTGTGCAAATAAGCGCTTATTTAATGCATTGCTTCTTATTTTGTTAACTGCATTAATCACAAATTGAAGCGCTTGTTGCAATCTATCACTCAATTTTTTCGCTACTAGATGTTGTCGGTGGATGACACAGTGAATTGCAATTACCTCTGGTATAATCCTTTTAAGATTACTTATAAACCCACGATATCGCCCGACCATGGCAGGAGCTCCATCTGTTGCCAATTGCTGAGCTTCTTATAATATTGTCCTCCTTTATTCATAGGAGAAGTCAAGCTTCTTATAATATTGTCTGCCCATATTATTGTCTCCCTATATTCATAGGAGAAGTCAAGTCGGGTCACCTGATACATTTTTATAGACCCCCGTTAACGAGTTGTGGACCCCCATTTTTTTCCACGCAAGCGTAGACCCCTGTCGGGCTCCCGTGGACCCCTGGGGGTCCACCTGAACGAAATATGGAGAAATTATTGGATGAAATGAATGGTCAAAGGTTATAATAATTAAGGGAGGATTCCTGAAAATCTGTAGACACCCTGTAGATCATTGTGCTAATTTCAACAGTTAGTTGACTTAACAATTAAATAGAAATATATTTGGATTATTTAATAAACATAGACACGAGTAATATAGGTACGTGACTTCATTCAAAACTATAATAAATTACTTATAGATGGTCTTCCAATAATATAGGTAGAATATAATAAGACTTTGTGCTGAAACATCAACTCGATGTTTACAGTTGACTAGTATTTGTATCAATAGATATTAAATTAAATAGAAAAGTACAAAAGGACTTTTAATCCACCATATGGCGATCCTGACCAAAAGGACCTTAGCAAGATTGGTATATTGAAATGGGGCAATCGGACTCGACACATCAGCAAGTGAAAGAAACAGGAGTGGTGAATTCCAACTTTATTGTTCAAGAAAATGCTATCTCAATTTCTGGAGACGTAAGGATTTTGGTTTATATCCTAGTGATAGTTATTGTCTTGAAATTTTGTGTTTCGCTGTGGAAGACCCATCGAAGGATAATTAAAAGGAATATACGAAGAGACATAGTAAGATCCAGAACAAGTGTTGTGTAGACAGTGAAAAGTGTTGGGGATGGTTATTACCCTGTAAATTACTGCTTCAATGTGGAAGATTCATCGGAGAGTAACCAAAAGGAACATAATGGAGAGCCATAGTGAGATCCAGAACAAGTGTTGTGTACAGTGGAAATATTTTGGGTAAGATTTTATTTTTGAAACCGACATATTATTATTTTATGCTAATTTTTTTTAATATTACATTTATTTATCCACTTAATCATTCACATTGGTTTATTGAGTTATGAAATTTTTGTATTTTGTTTGTCGTCCTTATCGTTTGGCAATTTGGTCTATTTAGTAGTGTCAGTGCAGTAAATGTCTTCCTCATGGGAACAACTAATCATTAAATTAAATATTTTGACGGAAGACATTAGAGGTCAAGCAAAAAGGGCAATTAAAAAGAAAGTTCCAAAAGGGGAAAGTTCTAGGATAGATATACGAAATAATCTTACTAAGTTATTTAATGCTTTTACGCATACGGTAGCACTAGAATGGAATAATTTAGACAATACGCAGAAATCAACTTGTAATGAAAAATTTCAAATAATAAGGGATAAAGTAGTTCAATCATTTCAGGTTTTGAAATATAAAGTGAGAGTACCTATCTCTTGTTTACAATTGATTGACATTAATATTTTGAAGGAAGATAGTGACGAATACGATACATCTGATAGTGACACGACAGACGAAACTAACGACATGCCTCTTACACCCGTAGAATTTTTTAATTTAGCCAGCAAAATCATCCCAACAGAGTATGATGGCTCACCGGAAAAGCTTCAGACAATATTAGACGCATTGGGTCTATTAAAGAGTAATGCTGCTGATCAAGGTGCCAATGCGGTAGCTTTCGTAAAGACCAGATTAACCGGGAAGGCTCGCACGTTGTTAACGAACGAAACCACGGCTGAACAAATAATTGAAACTCTAAGAAAAGGCATAAAAGGTGAACCTTCTACTTTAATAGTGGCCAAACTGAATAAGTTGAGGCAAAATTTCAAGGATACAGGCAACTTTGCGACAGAAGTTGAACAATTGGCTGAGAAACTTAAAATTTCATATTTAGGAGAAGGAATGCCACCTGAGTTGGCAGAAAAATACACTACAGAGTCAACTGTTAAGACTCTGGAAAATAATGCGGCAAACGAAAAAACAAAATTAATATTGGCAGCAGGCAGTTTTAGCACGGTGCAAGAAGCACTTACGAAATTTGTTACAGTTGATACACCTCAAACACAAGCTAGTGTTTTATTTTATAGAGGTAATAGACAGTATCAGCATCAATTTAATAGGGGGCGTTACAATTTTAACAGAAAAGTTAACAATTTCAGGCAACCTAATAATGACAGCAATCGGTCCAATAATCAATCAAATAATGGTCATCAAGGTAACTTTAGAAATAATAATCACTTCAGAGGTAATTATCATAACAGAGGGAATAATAATTTCAGACGAGGGAATAGTTATTCTAATAGGGAACCGTATAATGGAGATTTTCGACAAAGAAACATAAGAATGTGTAATACAATGGAGGAGTCGGGAAACTCTCCCGACCCCCAGCAAGAGTTGGGGGCTTAGAAAATAACTTAAAACATGTGTTTACTTTTGACCTATCTCTTTCGAATTTTGTAACTCTTTATACTGACATCATGGACTGTATGTGTACTTTTATTATAGATACAGGGGCAGATATTTCAATATTTAAGAAAAAAGGGAATTTTTTTCCTTCACAAATAATTAATACAAATCGTAATATAAAAATCAAAGGAGTCACAGAGGGTGCTGTACAATCTCTAGGCACAATTGACACAAGACTTTTTATAAATAACTATTCAGTACAACATATATTTCATGTGGTTCCTGATAATTTTCCTATTCCCGCTAACGCAATTTTAGGCAGAGATTTCATCTCAAACTTCAAATGTAATTTAGATTACTCTCAATGGTTGTTATCATTAAATGTGGGTAGTGAAAAATTGACAATTCCTATACATAATAGTCCGGATGATGATGTAGTAGTAATACCGCCAAGATGTGAAGTAATAAGATTAATTAGTAAATTCAAAAATTTAAGGCAGGATGTTGTAGTTGAACAACAGGAATTAACTACAGGGATATTTGTTGCTAGGAGTATAGTTTCAAGGGAAAATCCGTATGTAAGAATACTTAATTCAACAAATGAAAGTGTATTAGCTTCAATAAAAAGATTAAAGACAATAGAATTAGATAGATTTCATATATACAATATTAACGAAGAAAAGAATAATAGGAGTCAAGAATTGTTTCAGTCATTAGAACAAAATGTGCCCGATTATGTAAAAACAGATTTTTTCAAATTGTGTGTTGAATTTTCCGATGTATTTGCTCTAAAAAATGATATATTAACGTGTAATAATCTTTATTCTCAGAAAATAGCATTAAACGATAATTCACCAGTTTATATTAAAAATTATAGAACACCTCATGCCCATACGGCAGAAATTAACTCACAGGTGCAGAAAATGATCAAAAATGGTATAATAGAACCATCCACGTCTCCATACAACAGTCCAGTATTGCTAGTGCCTAAAAAGTCTCAAACAGGAGATAAGGCATGGAGACTATGTATAGATTTTAGGCAAATAAATAAGAAAATTACACCCGATAAATTTCCGTTACCAAGAATCGACTCTATATTAGATCAACTAGGTAGAGCCAAATGGTTTTCTGTGTTAGATTTAATTTCGGGGTTTCATCAAATTCCGTTGGAAGAAGATTCGAGAGATCTTACGTCATTTAGTACTGAATATGGGTCATACAGGTTTACCAGATTACCTTTTGGATTGAATATAAGTCCAAACAGTTTTCAAAGGATGATGACAATGGCATTTACTGGGTTAACGCCAGAAAAAGCTTTTCTATACATGGATGACTTAATAGTTATAGGATGCTCAGAAAATCATCACTTGAAAAACCTAAAACACGTATTCTCAACTTGTAGAAAATTCAATTTAAAATTGAACCCACAAAAATGTAAATTTTTCAGAAAAGAAGTCACTTATCTTGGTCATCTTTTATCGGATAAGGGAGTCTTGCCAGACAAATCTAAGTATGATGTTGTGCAACGATACCCGGTGCCGAAAACAGCTGATGAGGTTAAGCGATTCGTAGCGTTTTGTAATTACTATAGAAGGTTTATCCCGCAGTTTGCAGAAATTTGTTTACCTTTAAATTCATTGACGAGAAAGAACGTGAAGTTTAATTGGACAAATGATTGTCAAACTGCATTCGAAAAACTCAAAGATTCATTAGTTAACCCCCCAATTTTGCAGTATCCAGATTTTACTAAACAATTTGTTTTAACAACTGACGCTTCTAATACGGCTTGTTCTGCCATACTTAGTCAAAATTTTAATGGGATAGATTTACCTATAGCATTTGCATCACGGGGCTTTTCAAAAAGTGAATTTAATAAACCAATTATTTTGAAAGAGCTTACAGCCATACATTGGGGTATTAAACATTTCAGATGTTACCTGTATGGAGCGCCTAAATTCTTAGTTAAAACTGACCATAAACCGTTACAGCATTTATTTTCAATGAAAGATCCAACTTCAAAATTAACTAGGATTAGATTAGATTTAGAGGAATACGACTTTGAGATTGAATACATAAAGGGTGCAGACAATGTGGCTGATTCGCTCTCAAGGATATCTATAACTGACCTTAAACAAATCCATCAGAGTAATGAACAAATATTAGCGATTACGAGATCAATGACTAAGCAAAACAACAAAAAAGATAACCTAACACAAGTCAGGGGTAAACATGTAGAAAGTAATGAGAGTAACATTAAAATTCATAAAGCTAGTAATTCCCTAGACATATTAAGATTGCCTATCTTACGTTTTGAGTTAAAGCCGACATCACTGAGGATGGTCGTACGGCATAAAAAGAAAATGCTCATTAATGCACGTATTGATATTGTAAATGACAACTTTGATCTGGGTCAAACGTTGTCTCAGTTAGATGAACTGGCAGTAATCAATAACGTGAATAAAGTGAAATTATTTATTAATGATAAGATATTTTTACGGTGCACCGAAAGTATATTAAAAAGTGTAGGCAATATAGCATTGAAACATTTGCATATAGTAATTTGTGAAGAACCAAAAAAGGTAACAAGCAAGGATGAAATAAATGACTTACTGAAAAAATATCACAATGATCCACTCTTAGGAGGGCATTGTGGACAGAAACGGTTACTTAAGAAACTTAAAAACTTGTATAGATGGAAAAAGATGTCAAAAACAGTGGCTGATTTTGTAAAATCATGCCACAAATGTCAAATTAACAAATCCAGAATAACTCATGTAGAGCCATTAGTTATAACTCCTACTCCGCAAGAAGCATTTGACTTAGTGTGTATAGATACAATTGGTCCTTTCTTGAAATCTAATTCTAATAATGTTTACGCAGTGACTATTCAATGTGAACTAACGAAGTTCGTGGTCATGATACCTATTCCTAATAAAGAAGCGAAGACAGTAGCCAACGCAATTTTTGAACAATTCATTTTAATATACGGGCCGATGAAAGAAATTAGAACTGACATGGGGCTGGAATATAAGAACGAATTACTAACAAACATTTCCAAATTATTGAATATAAAACATAATATTTCAACAGCATATCACAGCGAAACTATAGGTGGATGTGAAAGAAATCATAGGGTTTACAATGAATATGTCAGAAGTTACATAAACGAAACACACACAGACTGGGACGTATGGTGTAAATATTATGCTTTTTGTTACAATACAACACCAAGTTCGTATCACAATTATACACCTTTTGAACTTATATATGGGAGACGATGTAATCTTCCAGAGGAATTAGTTAATGGTAACATTGAACCAATTTATAACATTGACGCTTATGAGCAAGAGATAAGGTATAGGTTAAAGACAGCGCATATACGTGCTAAATTATTCCTAGAAAAAAGTAAAGAAATTAGAAAAAAGTCATGGGATTTAAATATTAATCAAAATCACCTCAATAAAGGGGATGAAGTGACCTTAAAAAATGAGAATGCTCGTAAATTAGATGCTAGGTATGGTGGACCGTACATCGTACTTGATACAATAGGCCCTAACTGCACTATACAAGCGAGGAATGGCAAACAAAGTACCGTTCACAAAAATAGGTTACAAAAGTACTATCCTAAATAAATTTAAAAAAAAAAGCTGCACATATATGTATAACTAATTGACTTTATATTATCTATTAGTGCTTATGTATAATTCTCATTTATGTAATAGGTTATTGGGTACCCAAATATCAACATATGTTATGTATTTGTATTTATATTGTTTATATTCCTCTCTGTAGTAATAATAACTATTTTTATCTATTTATAGAATCTGCAGAATCTATAGAATTTTAAATGCAAAGATCATCTAAAAATAATTAGTAGTTTAATTGCCTAATTATTTGTTTACCATTTTTCGAGTCAAATTCAAGATAGTATCTTATTACGCAATATGATACATTTTGTCAGCAAATAATCACTTACCTACATTAATAGTGTTTGAATTGAGATATCAGCGTTAGTTAGTTAGGAGACGAAATTCCAGGTTTGATCACCCTGTAATTTTGTCTTTCAAAGGGTGGGCATGTAGACACCCTGTAGATCATTGTGCTAATTTCAACAGTTAGTTGACTTAACAATTAAATAGAAATATATTTGGATTATTTAATAAACATAGACACGAGTAATATAGGTACGTGACTTCATTCAAAACTATAATAAATTACTTATAGATGGTCTTCCAATAATATAGGTAGAATATAATAAGACTTTGTGCTGAAACATCAACTCGATGTTTACAGTTGACTAGTATTTGTATCAATAGATATTAAATTAAATAGAAAAGTACAAAAGGACTTTTAATCCACCATAAATCAATGTCTCGGTCCTACGATTGTCATCTAGCAACAAATATGGAAATGTTTTTCTTTTGAATTTCATCAAAAGGGCGTATTTAATATAGTCACGCATCAAATATGAGGGTGTGATTATGCAGCTTTTTACGCATCTTCCACAACAATAATATAATCTTGGATATTTTGAAATTCTTTCGAGAAATTAGGCACGTTCTTTTATTCACTGGTTGATCCACCAATTGACCAACTGCGTTTTTATATCCATTGGTGGATTGTAGATCCAAGAAATGGCGCGTTCGTACCATTGTATCGTGGTGATGGATTAATTTGGTGGTTTACAAAATGACAGCTTAACCTCAAAAAACTAACGAGTTTTTGAAGCGGTCGAAGAAATGGACGAATTAATAGAAATAAATTGAAAATATGGCAACAAGGTATTGACGGCGATATTAACAGCGTCAGAAAATGGTAAAATTTCAAGTGGAACTATCAGATGAACTGCTACTCCAAGATCTAGAGGCTATAAGATAACTACAACACTTTTCAAGTATCTTCATTCATTTCGTAAATTTTTGCTAGTAACAACAATCAACAACAATAGATTGTAAGTGGTCAACTGCGTTTTTTTATGTGCTACTGATGACTCTTACATTTCGTTGCAGCGGAGACTGATGTCATCCAACCAATGGTGAATGAATGATGTAAAAATCGTGCCTAGTCCACTAATTACATAGGAAAATCCTGACCGAAAACCATTCGTAGTGGTCGATGTGTCGATTTTACTGGTGACTGGGAACTATTTAATTGATCCCTCTTTGCACCTGAGTCTGTTGCTCTTGACATTTTAATTATTATTCAATTAAATTCAGAGAATGTTCACTGACTGTACCATGTGTGATTTGTGAAGATTATTATTATTTAAATCGATATAACACAATGACATTATCCTAGAGAGTCTATCTGACAACCAACTGACATGCCAGAACGGACCGATTTTGCTCCCTCTGTTGGGCTGCATCGGAAATAATTAGGAGCGGGATATTTGAAGTGGAATTATCTTTTTCAAAATATGGACAAGGACAAGTAAAAAAAAGTTCCAGCTCAGCACAGGTTCTAGTTTATTATTTATTGTAATTATATGAATTGCACCACGTTTGCGTACAAAATAACATTTATAAAAGAATAATTGAAATATTTTGTGTACAATCTAAGATAGTAGTGAAAGAAAAGATGGTACACACATCCATTGAAACTGGGAGAGAAAGTTAAAGTGAAATATGTTAAAAATATGTCCTCATCTGAATAAAACTCAAGCTCTGATCTATTAGTCATAAACTAATAAGTTATAGCGAAGCTCCCTGAGTAGTCTAAATAGTTTCGAATATCAAATACTGTCATACTGAAGTCGCACATACCTATAAATCAATCACGTTATTGAACGTATCGAATCTATCAGGAATCCTCTAAGATGTATGTAATAATTATCGAGTAATCTGTTATATGAAATTCCACGTATATATGCTTACTGTCTGTAGGAATGCTTAAATACGCATTCTCGCTTTGAATCTTGTATTACTCTAGCTGTTCAACTGTAAGCCGTTCTAATATTATTGATATATTCACCTTACATGCTGAAAAACTTGTGAGAATCAGTAGAAACATGAGAGCTGAGTGTGAGGAGTATACAGGAAAGATAACATAATCAATTTGGTATACAATGTGGGTAAATTGACGTAGTTTGGAAGTGTAGAAAAGCAAGGTTACGGGTATCAGGAAAATGAATAAAACCCATAGCCCATTCCAGAGCACTCAACTTTGACAGGTCGGCCATATTGTCCAACCAATCATTTGGAGTTGAGCCTTCTCTTAGAAATGTTATTTAAATGATAAAAAGTTCAAATGAACCATTCCGAAATCTTTCGCTACCTACCGAGCGTCGTACTCGCCTTAATAGAGTACACGCATATTTTGCTTGGATATTAATTTATAATAGTAATATGATACCAAAAATTACTAATAATAGGAAGTAAACCAGTTTCCATTGAAAATTTTAAAATAAAATTCAAATTTCAATGCACTTTCCGACCACAACCCGAGGATTTCCGAACGCTACCGATGATTTGTGTGATGTCATATCTCTTGTGTTTACTTATGTCAATCTGGCCGGTATTGCATTAGGTTATGTGTAGTTGTCTGTTTATATAGTATTTTAATCAACTATTAATTGCTTCATCGACGTAAAAATATCATGTATATGTTTGTTTGAGACCATTACGTGTTTGTGTGTGCTTTTTTTTTATTTCTAAAAGTCAACGTGAAGTGGAAAGAAGACATTAATATTCGATATTTCGGGGGATATTTTAAAACTTTTGGAAGAATATATTTTATTTACTAGTTCAGTGTTCAGTGAAAATTCTTCCATATTTTGTGAGTAAAGATATGGCTAGCGAAGGTTTTGTAAAAGCACAAACTGATAACTTGCCCAAAGTAGACTCATTTATGCTGCTTGAATTTATGAAGTCAAACAGCTGCTTTGATACAAAGGAAATAAGAGGAGTTAAAGCATTATCGTAAGTACGATTTAAACTATGTTTTATTTATATAATATATACCAACCATATTCCGATGTGTGGTCGTAAGAAAATGATGTTTTTATGGTTGAGTCCTAGACATATAGGTACATAACCTCAAACTATTTAAAAATACAAATTACCAGCATAGAAGTAGGTACTTAGATTGAAATAGTCTTCACAAACAAAAGTGATGTTCTTCTGTTAAGTGTATTTTTGCTTGCGCCACCAGGTAAAATAACAAATATTTTGTCTTGAGTTTTAATAGACGTTGATTTACACACTTGAACAATGCAATACTTGGAATACAAAGTTTTCTTTTTAGGCTTTATCCATTTTCAAAGCTTCCAGAAACAAACTAGGTCACAAGAACTCAGAGCGTGATACACGAATAAGAACGTAAACAAATGACGTCACACCATGGGGCAGCCATCTTTATGACGTAAAGCGCGTTTTGGCGGACTTTAAAATTTCATGATTTTTAAAGTCGTTTTAAAAGTGAAGTTTATGTTTTTTTGGAAAAATTGGCATACAAGGTGTTAGGAGACCTGATAAAGCGTCAATTCCCACCAATAGCAAAATTTATGCTTGTACCCTACTCATGTTGCGACCAAAACATTGTGAAGGCAATAATCTGTGAAGGCTGGTTTATCTTCAATACATCATAGGCTCAACATATGAATATGTAACTAAGTAGAAGTAACAGGACACACTAGATCTTTTAGGTCTTACTTAGGCATCCAATACATACATACATCCATAGTTATACAGAGAAAATATATTTACCATTCTCTATAACCAAGATATACCATAGAGAAAAATTCCGACAAAATTGCCTATTATTTAAGACACATTTCGTCAATGTAGAGTTGGTGCTTCCTGATTGATGCTTCGAGTTACGTCGCTTCCACACTATGCCGTGATTTTCCGTTGGAAATGCCAATTGGCAGAGCCAGCTAATATAAAAGCGGCTATATGTGTTAGCATTTATTTAGTTAAGCTGCTGGGAACAGGACGATTCCGGAAAATATTCATCAAATCAATAATGTCCTCGTTCGTCCACACCATTTAAAAGCACTTTCTGACTAGCAGACAGTCTGAATCAAAACTGAAACCGCGACAGGCAAGCGTTTTGCACGTCTGCACTCTCCGTTTTCATAAGCTTCCCAACCTTCTCATTGACGCACTGGCTGGCTTGTTGGCACGTTCCAACGCTCGCGTCCACATTGAAACGGCTTGGCCAATTGCCATGCGTATTGGCAAACAGCGGCATACTGTGGACGCA
The DNA here is from genome assembly GCA_910591675.1 of Galerucella calmariensis. Lineage (NCBI taxonomy): Eukaryota > Metazoa > Arthropoda > Insecta > Coleoptera > Chrysomelidae > Galerucella > Galerucella calmariensis. The sequence goes on from CAJUYG010001065.1 coordinate 13,455, forward strand.
CCTTTAGGCTTAGTTAGCTCCTCAGTCTGTTATTTAGTTACCACTACTATAGAGTGTGCAGGCGAGAATCGACCTAGCCAAACTAGTCATGGTTCCGGCACTGAGGCCACTGGCAGTCCCATTGTGCCATTCCTGCTACCTAGACATCCATGAAGCCGAGCCCTTCAATAAAGGCCACAACCTTTTTCAGCATATGCCTGCTTGTGTCTCCAAGGGCCATGACAGGGAGTCCGAAGATTAGCCTGCGTAATACAGCCCAGTGTGGACACTCTAAGAGAACATGGACTGACGTTTCGTCAGTCATGCCGCAACCAATACATCGGGAACTTTCCTCTACTCCTAGGTTGTAGAGGTGCTTCCTCACATAGCAGTGCCCTGTTAGGAGTCCTGCTATCTTCCTCAACCTACTCCTAAGCATTCCAATGAGCGAGGTGCTGATTCCTCAGCCACTTCTTCGTCTCCTTGCGTATTTTTTGTTTTGTTAGGCCGAGTGTCGGGCCCGTGCCGCAGAAAGGAGCCTTCCGCCCCTTCCGCAGCCAGTGCATCCGCCATTTCGTTGCCTTCAAAACCAGAGTGGGCCGGAATCCATTCTAGCCGCACTGCGTTCCGACTTGCAAGATCAGCAAGTCGTTCTCGACATTCGTCAGCAAGTTCTGAGTTGATGGTATATCCACTCAGGGCTTTAATTGTTACCTGATTGTCGGAGTATATGGTTATGCGTCGATACACATAACCTCTGTCTAGGTTTATCTGCGCACATTCCAAGATAGAGTATATCTTGGCCTGATATGCAGATACACCATCACCCAATGGTATACAGATTTGTGTCCTTGGGTTCCTAGAGTAAATTCCAGCCCCTGCTCTGTCACCAAAACATGAACCATCTGTGAACCAGACAGTCCCATGAGACTGTGTATTCGTCTCTTTATCCCAGGATCATAGCCCTGTATGGGGTTGCGAAGTAGTACTTGCGCAATCATTTGTCAGCTGCTCGAGCCAGAACTGGAATATCTTCCAGGAGCCGGAGCTTCTTGACGTGTCTGCACTCTCCCCCTCTTCGCCTCGTAGGTATCCCAGACGCTTCAAGCGCATGAAAGCACTCCCCGCCTCAGTCTCGATCACATGGTGAAGAGGCCGAAGACCAAGGATCACTTCCATCGCAGCAGTTGGTGTAGTCCTCATGCAGCCAGTTGCCCCCAGACTGACCATCCTTTGAAGGCGTGTCAGTTGCGATCTAGCCGTGACCAAGGTTACCCTCGGCCACCAGACCAGAGCCACATATGTGAGCATAGGCAGCATGATCACTCTATAGAACCATATGATCGTTTTGGGGGTCAGTCCCCACCTCTGACCAATGGCTCTCCTACGGGCCCAATACGTGTTTGTCACCTTGCTTAGGCGACTATGAAGATGACCTTCCATGTCAGTGATTTATCAAGGATCACTCCTAGATATTTCACCTGTTAAACCACTGGTAGTGGTACTCCACCAAGATTTAGACCCTCAGGTCTTATACCTCTCTTTTTGGTGAAAGCAACTATCTCAGCCTTGGCAGGATTTACTGCAAGTCCGTGTTCGTTACACCACCCATATACCCTATTCAGAGCCCTTTGCATGAGGTCCTGAGAACGGTAATGTGCCTCCCAACAACAAGGACGACGATGTCATCAACATAGCCAATCTTAAGAAGGCCCTCATCGTTTAAAAGGGTTATTAGTTCGTCAATTACTAGGTTCCACAAAGTGGGCGATAGAACACCCCCTTGCGGACAGCCTCTAGCGACGTTCACTTCCACCACATGGTCTTTTCATGTGGCCTCTACTGTACAGTTGCACAGCATGGTCCCAAGCCAGTGAGTGATCATTGGCTCTATTCCATGATTTGCCGCAGCCCTAGACATAGATCCTACAGGGGTGCTGTCAAACGCCCCTTGTATATCCAAAAATGCTCCCACTGCGACCATGCCATTTTCCAGCGCCTTCTCCACCTACCAGTTGGTGCAAGGCACTTTCGGTTGACTTGCCACACCTGAAAGCATGTTGGTTGTTGTGCAAAGGAAACCTAAGCACCTAAGTTATTCAGTTTCTGTTTTCTTAATATTCTCGTTTTCCTCTTCCAATTTCATTCTATGATAAATGAGCGCATTATCAACTATTGTTAAGAAAGAGAATTCCGAGTTAGAGCCAGCTATCAAGAATTACATTCCAACTATCTATTGAAGATACGTTCGAGCAAAACGTAGGAGACTTCAATATTCATAAAACTTAGCGATCGATATGGAACTCTGTGAATATAACATCAACTTCGATGATATCTACCACAAGATGCATGCTCAACTAATTAACCCGCATCCAGTTATATACTCCAAGTATAAATTAACAATAAGGTGTCTTTGTGTTAACGTCAAACACAGTTTTCCTCATTTAACATTTGAAGAAAACCCAGCAAGGAAGTAAGGATGATAAGTGGATATGACAAATAATGTATAATTCAAATAAATTTGTAACGTTTCGCGTCCATTTCTGTACTACTGTATACAGGCTTTCTAAAATGTGAAATCTAGTCGGGAAAATGTCTGAAACACCTTTGCTGCTAACAGTTAATGGACATTGTAATCGTTAAGCTTAATACCAGCAGCGATATTAAACCAACAAACCGAACAGCAAATTGTTCGTTGTAACGCGGCAGATGGTCTTCTAATGATTCAATTAAATTTAAAAAATGCAGTCTAACAACTGAATATTTCAAGTAGGGTAGTTGGATTTACTTAAATCTTTATTTTCCTGAAAACAACTGAATAAGGATTAGTATGACAAAAATGTGATTCAGTTTACCGACAACTTCACCACCTTCCAGACTAGCCGGTAATTAACTAATTGCAGTGCAGTTGGAAAACCGGAGGATGCTCTATAATGAACAAATAAGGCCCTTAGATCGTTCGTTGGATGTTTCAATTTTTTGTCAATCACTTTAAACCTAATAAATATTGAAATTTATAATGTGTTTGTAGATCGCATGTCAATAAAAAATTGTATGTTATACACCAAGGTGGTGAAGACTATTACTATTGACCAAGCACCAAGATTATTTCGCGAGGGGCTCTCTCCCGAGTGGAATAAGGTGCGAAGTTTATAAATGTCTTCAACACCATGGTGTATACACAATTCTCCCACTACTAGCCAAATTTGAAACAGAAATTAAAAATAGTTCACAAACGCACCACAAGAAGCGTTTACTCCGTCGTCTGACTGACAAGTACACTGTCAGTTCTCGATATACTCGTATTATGAACGTACTCGCTATGTCATCAGTCATTTTTGGTTGATCGCGAATTTTAAGCTAATGGCATTTTCATTGGAATAATTTTATTTTGATAGGTAATTTCAAGCAGCAAATATGTGAAAGACAATCTCCTGGGTATTCACAATTATGTAGCACATAATATTTTGTTGAACTACTATTCCTGAATTTTCAAAATATTTGAATTTGTTCATCATTGACCTGGGTTAACAATAGAAAATTATTAACCACTAATGGAGAAATTCAACTTCTCAGTCGGCTAGAAGAAGCAATAATTGCCAACTTCACACCTGGTAGTGGAAAAAAGTATTCAATCTAATAAATTAAATGCACAGAGAAAAACAACAATTGATTATAATAAATTAAACGTACTAGTCCTAGATGAAAAATGGGAAAATAGTATATCAGAAGAAAGCCCCCAGTTATGTTATGACAATTTTATTGATAAGATAAATAATTTAATTGAAATGGCTACGAACAGTCAAATAATAAAATCCAAGAAACACTTTAAGTTAAAACCATGGATAACAACTGGTCTAATAAACTCGATAAACAGAAGAGATGGTTTAAAGCAAAAATTATTAAAAAGAAACACACCGGAACTAGAAGCTGAATATAAAAAATTCAGGAATAAACTTAACACACTACTTAAACAAACAAAAAATGGCTATTACAAAAATCAATTTTCTGAGGCTGGTACAAATTATAAAAAAAAATGGAGTATTATTAATGATGTTTGTGGTAAACGCAAGCAAAATAATATTGGCAGCACGGATATCATTCTTGAAAATAATTCTGTGTTAAGTGTATAAAAAGCAGATTGATTGAATTTTTAGATAAGAATCATATAATAACAAAAAGACAGTTCGGATTTATAAAAAATAGTAACACCGAAAATGCCATATTAGATTTTGTTAATACTGCTGTAAAGGCCGTCGATTATTCTAAAAAAACACTGGCAATATTTTTAGATTTAGCTAAAGCCTTTGATACTGTAAATCACGAATTACTCATTTAAAAATTGAATAAATATGGGATTAGAGGCACAGCTTCAGATTTGATGACATGTTATTTAACCGGAAGGACTCAAAAAGTCAAAATTGAAAATGAACTAAGTTATGAGTCTGAAGTTTCAGCTGGAGTACCACAAGGCACAGTTTTGGGCCCAATACTCTTTCTCATTTATATTAATAGCATAACTAAGATAAATAATTTGAAAGGTCATTTAACATGTTACGCAGACGACACTGCGATTATTTTTACGGGTCCTACGTGGGAAGAAACTAAATGTATTGCTGATACTGAATTAAAGAAAGTGTATATGTGGTTAAATAATAATAGGTTGTCTTTGAATATCAGCAAAACTAAATTTATAACTTTTTCTACAACCAAACACGATCAACCAAATGATTTCATCATTAAATTACAAAAAGCAAATTGTAATATCCAAGTTTGTAACTGTCATCTGATTGAAAAAACAAAATCAATAAAATATCTCGGCATCTTACTTGATCAACACTTAAAGTGGACTGAGCATATTAGCTATGTTGCTAAGCGTTTACGTACTTTGATTTATAAATTTCACGAACTGCGTGATATATTATCTAAAAAAAATTTATTGATATTGTATACCTCTCTTGCAGAATCTGTCATTTAATATTGCATACCAGCATGGGGAGCAGCCTTTGGAACAATACTAAATACATTGCAAGTGGCACAAAATTTACTAATTAAAATTATTTATCGAAGAAATAGACTATACCCGACTGATCTCTTATATAAAGAAACTAAAATATTCAACATCCATTCAATATATATTTTTAATTGTTTAAAAAGAATGTTTTATGAAGAAAAATCAGATGTAAGCTCAGTACAAACTCAGACTCGCTCTTCCACGAACTTAGATGTTAGAATTAGTTTTTTCCACAAAACCACAACTCAGCATTCTTTCACTTTCCAAGGTCCAAAAATTTATAACATTCTGCCAAAACATCGGAAAGAAATGAAAAAATATCATACATTTAAGAAGGAAGTGAAACATTTTATACTTTCCAATCCAGGAAAATTTAATTCATTATAAAGCGTTTTTCATCATCTTACTATACAAACATATTATAATGTGATACCATACTTTTGATCTTAAAATACATATGTATTACATATAATATTGGAATCTTCCAACACTCTTTCTGCTCCATTATCAACTGAAAGTAAAAAAGGACATTTTAATTACTGCAATTTGTATTTGTAATTGCCTAAAATAAAATATTATATAGTACTAACCAAAATATGTAATGAGTGTGCCGTGTTTTTAAGCTACAGTACAGGCTTTCTAGCCTAGTGTAGTTTTCTTCCATGGGATACTCAAAATTTCACATTTTTATAAAATAAAATGTAATGTACTTAATAAAACCAAATTGAATAAATTGAATTGAAATCCCATACCATATAAATAGTAGGTTAATTAATTAATTAATTAATTATCAAATTTAAACTCACAACAGTGTAAGTGAACTGTTGCTGCTGTGATTAAAAATAGTTTATTCAGTACAATTCTGAAGTTCCCGGCAGATTTTTCGGTAATTCTCGTTCATTTGAATTTTCTGAGAGTAAACTGCAAGAAACTGGCATAATTAATAGATTATTTTAAGCAAGTACGTGATAACAATAGTTCATTGTTACCTTCGAGAGCTGTAGAAGAAGTTAGCTACCTGAGACAAAACAGTAATTTATCATTTACATATGAAAATACGACCTACAATAGTTAATACATCTACTCTTTGTGTTATTATTTACAGCCCAACAAAGCCAAGGTAGAATGGGCAGAAATGTTGTTACTGAATAGTAGTTTGCTCACATTTATTATAGAGAAATGATGTTTTTGTGGTATTATTGTGAACTAGCGGTGAAATATAATTCTGGAAATTATTTCCAGCAGTTTTTCGTAGGTGGGCTTGTAATACAGGTTTTTTTCTCTGAACTGTACGATAAATAGTTTCTGAGATATAGCAGGATACCTCTCTTAATCTGACACCCGGTACATCCCATACATCTTTTCAGTCGAATCTGCTGGAAATTCAGTGTGATGTAATCTATGATGTTCTGATCAAGAGTATATTTTGCGCCCGACCAATAGTGAGGGCTAAGAAATAAAGTTTAAGACTAGTGAAAATACTTACATCCCGTGAAGTATATGAAATTTTTTCTTTCCTCCGCATAATTTATTCCTGAATTTTTACTAATTTAATTCGATACTTTTCGCATGAAATTATGAACAGCTTTGACCGGTTTCTATAGCATCATAAGCATTGTTGTTTTATCAATAACCTCAAGGTGACAGTTTATTATAAAAAAAATTGATTTTCATAGCAACCAAATGGATATAGAAGAATTAGCAAATATCGCTTGTCTGGAGCTGCTGCCAGAAAATTCAAGTGAGAGGTATGAAGCAGCGTATCAATATTTTAAGAAATGGTGCCAAGCAAAGACTGCTATTGCAGTTACAGAATACGTGCTTTTGGCGTACTTTCACGAGAAAGTCAATCAAACTCATAGTGTGACTATTCCTTGATGAAGTCCACCCTTTTCATGGAGGAAAACAAATTGTTCAGAATATAACAAGCTCAGAAGTCTCCAGCAGTACTTCAAAAATCAGAGATGACTTGGTTACAGATGGAGAAATTATGGAGTCAGAGCATTGCATACAAATCAAGAAAAAACGAGGAAGCATTCATACAGATTTTGTGAATAATAGTCATAATAGGGTACAAGCATAAATTTTGCTATTGGTGGGTATGGAAGCTTTATCAGGTCACCTTGCATGCCTATTTTTTCAAAAAAATATGAACTTTCAAAACGACTTTGAAAATCATAAAATTTGTCCGCCAAAACTCGCTTCACGTCATAAAGATGGCTGCCCCATGCAGTGACGTCATTTGTTTACGTTCTTATTCGTGTATCACGCTCTGAGTTCTTGATACCTAATTTGTTTCTGAAAGCTTTAAAAATGGATAAAGCCAAAAAAAAGCTTTGGATTCCAAGTATTGCATTGTTTCATAGTGTAATCAACGTCTATTAAAACTCCAGACAAAATATTTGTTACTTTACCTTTTACCTTTTTTTTTATCATTTTTTTTATATGTCTAGGAAGCAACCGTAAAAACATCATTTTCTTACGACCACACATTAAAATATGGCTGGTATATATTAAATGAATAGAACATAGTTCAAATCTTACTTACGATAATGCTTTAACTCCTCTTATTTCCTCTGCATTAAAGCAGCTGTTCGACTTCATAAATTCAAGCAGCATTACTGAGTCTACTTTGGGCAAGTTATCAGTTTGTGCTTCTACAAAACCTTCGCTAGGCATATATTTACTCACAAAATATGAGAGAATCGTCATTGAACACTGAACTAGTGAATAATAGTATATTATTAAACGAGCAATTTATGATAGCCATAATTCACGATGGGTGACGTTTGCGTCACGAGCCGCAGGCGAGGGGCGCAAGTCACCCAAGTGAATTATGGCCATGAATTGCGAGTAGAATACTATACTTTGTCCACGACACTTAATTTATTTATTAATAAATAAAAGTCAGTAGCGACTTGGCATATTACTAACCTCAAAATGTTGTGGCAGCTACTTCAAATAATTTGACATATATAGAGATGGGCGATACTGTAGAAAGTATCAATACAACGTACCGTTATAAATATATTGTTTTGAAATACTTAATATTAGAAAATATCGTTATAAAAAGTATCAATACTAAAAATTACAATATTTTATAGATACGATATATGTCAGAAACAAATTTCCTGAACAAAATACACAGATTTAATAGTATATTTCATATTGTACCCCCATCTCTAGTCGGGAATTATGAACCATAATACACTACAGTGTATTATGAACCATAATTCACGACAGTTCATATATGAGTACCTTATACCTTTAGTTAGGAGGTAAAATATTGACTTATTATTAGGTGGTCGTGGACAAAATATATTTTTCCAAAAGTTTTCAAATATCCTCGGATACCTATATCGAATATTTATGTCCACTTTCCACTTTACGTTGACTTTTAGAAATAAAAAAAGGACACACAAACACGTAATGGTCTCAAAAAAACATATAAATGATATTTTTACGTCGATGAAGCAATTAATAGTTGATTAATATACAATATAAACACACAACTACACATAACCTAATGCAATACCGGTCATATTGACATAGGTAAACACAAGAGATAAGACATCACACGTATCATTGGTAGCGTTCGGAAATCCTCGGTTGTGGTCGGAAAGTGCATGGAAATTTGAATTTAATTTTAAAATTTGGGAGTAATTTCCAATGGAAACTGGTTTATTTCCTATTATTAGTAATTTTTGATATCATATTTACTATTATAAATTAATATCCAAGCAAAATATGAAATATGCGTGTACTCTATTGCACCGTTGATAAAATAGTTATTTACGTAATTAGGGGGATATGGACTTAGGTGATTACACAAACTTGCAAACTTCACATGCATGCGTTAATAATTCCTATCACACGTGTTACGTAGCGAAGACAATCTCCTTTCGGAAATTGAAAATGCAGCATCCAGTGTTATTTTAAATATTTAATTCTGGTATCAATATTTTTCTTATCCAAAAACGCTCTAGTGCGGTAATATACGTCATTAGGACAGTGAAAATAGTGTAAAATCGTACCCGTTATATGACAGTTGTAGATAGATATATAAATATTGATACATAAGATACAAATGTATAGATATAGCAGAATGATAATTATTCTAACGCTTTTTTGAATTTTGAAAAATATATCCGTTGGGGTCTATAGCCCGGAAAGTAGTTGTTACTTCTAAGTCGAACGGTCACTATCTTTGAAAAATATTTCCTTAAATTTATAGAGCTCTAGAATAATTTATTATTATTCTGTGATATCTATCTATCTACAGGAAACTGTAATATTACTCCAGTAAGATACACGTTTAGTATGGCATAAATGATTGTCACCCAAGGGGGGTAAGTTCAGTTGTCGTCAAGAGCAATCGATACCTTTTTGGTAACTCTTACATCCTTCAAAACAGTGTTGAAATATGGAGAAAAAACCGTATATATTAGTTACAATTGAATTCCATCAAAATGTTCCATTGAATCTTTTATAAAGTGTAAACAATAACTTCGTAGTATCACCAGACAGGTATTTGCCAGTTTTTAACGATTATTTGTGAAAATATAACTAAAATCCCATTTAAATGTAAAATGGGTAACAGTCGTAAATAACTGAGTGATATTAAATGTTACTATAGATGGAAATGGAGTCGGAATTTATAAATAATATTTCATTGCCATCAACACATAGATATAGAAAAATAGGTGTTCAATAAAACACCAACAATTAAATTTGCTTTGATTTAAACGTGACAAAAATATTAATTTTAAAAATTGCTACTTCAAATAATAGAGCATTTCAATGAAAACTATCCACCCCACGAAATTCTGAAGGCGTCACGGAGTAAACACTTATGATGTGCGCATGCGAGCTATCTTAAAATTGCAAATGCCATATTCACAAAACCCAAGAGAAAGAGGAGCGTATAAATATCATACCAAATACCGATGTTGCCAGCCCTGTTGTTTTCCCCCGCATGTTGAGGTGCGCATGCGTTCATACAGCCTTTAACCTTCTATTTGATGTGACTAAATGTGAGCCGATTAGCAGAGTTGGTAGGATACTGAGCTCACAACTCAGAGATCGTAGGTTCGAAACCCGGTTTGGACCTGGTTTTTTTTTTCTTATTTTCTGATATTTTTATACATACTTAGTTACTCTTCGATCAACCGGGTTTGGTCCTGTGTTTTCTTGTTTTTTTGGTTGTCTATTTCTTATTCTCTGATATTTTCATACATAGTTACACTAGGATCAACCGGGTTTGGGCCTGGGTTTTCTTTTTTTTTTTTAGTTTTCTATTTCCTCTTTTCTGATAAGTTTATACATAGTTACACTTTGATCTGTGTCAGTTGGCCGGGAAGCGATAAATCTCAATAATTTTCCCTTCCCCTTTCCCAAAAAAAATATTTACATGTGCTTATAAATCAAATAAGTAATGGGAGAAAACTAGACGCAAAGCATGATATATTGAAAAGAACAGAATTAACACACAATTCGAAAAATATAAACAATTTCCTTCATAACTGGTCTGTGTTTCCTTCCACATCGTGTAAACTTGGTTGCCTACAATCACTTAACCTCATTTTATTTTCCACATTGGTTAAATGTCACTTTCTTCAAATTTGGCAACGTCGGTATTTGGTATGATATTTATCCGCTCGCAAGAGAAAGCTCACATACTCCTATGCGCCCATTCTACTGGGTAAACTCAAAAGAGCGTGGAGTAGACATGCGCATTGCAAAGCAGCGAGCAAAATGTAAAAAAATATGGCATTACACCTAACTCTACTCCACTCAACTTTGTTATTTCATTTTCGTTATTTTTTGTAAGTAGTTTTTAAAAACATTAACATAATAAGCCGTCTATTTTTTTGCAATACAAATCATAGGTCACTCAGAATATATGGTTATGCATGTTTATCAAAGAGTAATGAAGTTAACATTTAACATGAATCTCTTATGAAAATCATGGCAACACTGCGTAGATACTGAGAGAGTAGCTGCACCGTCGTGAATACGGTCGTGAATACGGTTTAGCGGTAGCATGTGAGCAGCGACAGGGAGAGACCTCATAGGAGTAAGCTCTCTCGAGTTAGTGAATAGGCACCCTGGGCATGTATTTTCGAATCTTGATCTGAGAATGTCGCAAGCTATATTTCAAAATTGTCGCACGAAACGTAAACTGCAATTCTTGGATGTCGAAATCTACAATTTTAATGCGACAAAATCTCACTTGGGCTTAGGCCAGACAAATTGTCATGCATGTGAGATTTCAATTTGCTGTGGTTAGGTTACGTGTAGAAACGATAATTTATTGTCAGATTATACATGGATGACCACGATCAAGGAGCTCTAGCTTTTAAATCATACAAGAGTTTGGAGTGATTGGACGTTATGGTTATGTATTTCAAAACTCAAATATTTTCGGTTAACGAAAGCTTCAACTACAATATTTAATAAATTGAATAAGACCAGTTTTAGAATTACATACAAGGACACTAGAGCTTCATGTAAAATCAGAGGTGAAGTGAATGTTAATGTTAACTTGAATGCTGCAGTTTCTGCTAATCAATATTCTGATACTGGAAGCATTGGTGGAATAGTGGACAATGTTATATTGGAACAAGCGTCCGTGGTTTGTTACTACCTTTATTATCAATACTTCCAAAGATCTCTTGCAATAATGACTTTCTTGCACCCGGTAACCTTGTTTAAAACTAAATGAGTGAATAGTAACAGGAATAACGACAAACACATGAAAGAGGTAGGTAAAAACCGCTAATAAAACTTTTTCCCCAAATACCAAACTTAAAGGAAATACTGTGAACTACCCAACACATTTTTAACCTTATTTCAGGATAATAAATATCATGATCTAATAATATTTTTGAAATTAATTATAGTATATTAAGTATCAAGAACGGTAATGGTTGTTTGTTGTTTTGCTGGAGACCGGTATTACCCTTAACGTTCGAAATGCTTATACCATTTTTTGCGCGATCGTATTGAAATATTCCAATTTCGAATAAAATAATTTAAATTTCTTCGAAATGAACGAAATGTCAAAAGTGACATTTATACTTCTCGATCAGTTTAAAATATAATTTGCATTTTGGTGAAATTGTTGTCATGCTATTTATTACTTTTTATAATGTTCTATTCGATTATGTTCATCAAAAAATATCAATCTTTTTTTTTTGTGTAATGAATGAAGTAATATATTATTTAGGACCACTTAAATGTATGTAGGGCTAAGATGTAGTTTACTTACCGACGTCTGAACGGTAAGTAAGTCACCGACTTAGAAACCAGTAAACACAACCTACCGACCTGTCAACGGATGCTGTAAACAAACAAAAAAGATCGATCGCGCAAAAATTATATTTCAAACTGATCGAGAAGTATAAATGTCACTTTTGACATTTCGTTCATTTCGAAGAAATTTAAATTATTTTATTCGAAATTCGAATATTTCAATACGATCGCGCAAAAAATGGTATAGGCATTTCGAACGTTAAGGGTAATACCGGTCTCCAGCACAATTGGAGGCTGAGCGTAGCGAAGCCTCCAAACATTGCTGTCGACCGGTAAACAACCCTTACCGTTCTTGATACTTAATATACTATTGCATTTTGGTGAAATTGTTTTCATACTATTTATTACTTTTTATATTGTTCTGTTCGATTCTGTTCATTAAAAAATATCAATCTTCTTATTTTTCTTGTTTCTTTTGTGTAATGATTAAAGTAGTATATTATTTAGGACCACTTAAATGTATGTAGGGCTAGGATGTAGTTTACTTACCGACGTCTGAACGGTAAGTAAATCACTTACCGACGTGTTAGACTTAGAAACCAGTAAACACAACCTACCGACCTGACAACCGATGCTGTAAATAAACAAAAAAGATCGATCGCGCAAAAATGTATTTTGTTCACTATAATTACCTACTGTACCGTCGCTAATAACCTACCATGGTTGATACGACTTTTTTGTGCAAATGAAAAAAACCTTTGCCCTCAATTTCTTCTTGACATGGCTTTTATAAATTTACATCATGCCTCAAGAGCATATTATGAGACATAATGTCAAAAATAACGTTTGTTCGACGAATGTCTATTGCATTATTTTTTATCGGGTAATAAGGGTATTGTATTGGGTGATAAGGCACTGTAAGATTCCTACCGTCGAGATCCTTACTCGAAATAGTTTCGACATCACCATCACTCTCAACATTTCTATGTAGGAATCTGTCGCTAAGCATGCAACTGTCGACTTGACAGTAGGTCAACTTCGATAAGGAAATTAATTTTTTGATAAAAATGGATTTTAAGATCAATTAGAGCGATTGATCAAGTAGCTATGAAAGCATCAACATTCCGATTTGTCAAGATCTCGTTTGGACGCCTTCATCTCTTCTACAGTTTTAGAGCAGTGACGAATGGAGATAAGGTTAAAAGAATTATCTAAAATGAGCAAAAGTTGAAAAAAAATTCCTTAAAAATAGTTAATTCTTATCAGAACTAAGTTTTTGTGCTGATTTTTTGGTACCAAAACTATATTAAGGGAGCAAGGCTCACAACATCCAGCAGGTTCTGGTCGACTTCGCGGAATTTTATGTTAATTTTAAATTTGAATGAATGCTTACCTTAAATAATGCAGATTAGATCAAACATTTCGTTGGATCATCCAGTAATTACTTCAAAAATCATGATTTTAGTTCAAAAAATGGTACTTCCCAACACTAATTAATTCGTTCATCCACAAATACAGGACCAGATATAGAAGTATATCCTTTTCATTCAAATTCGTTAGAAATTATTCAAAATTGTTTGTGAAGGAGAGAATTGTGGATAAATGATACTTGGAAAGTATTTGTGAACATCCAAGTCATTTAGCAGAAGCTCTTTTTGAAAATGGTGACATAGCTTCACTTTTAATTTCCAATTGTAGTCATCTAGGTTAAATTTTCAAAACTCAGCTTCTAGTCTAAATCATTTGTCCCATAGGAGGCGTGGTGGAAAAAACTCAAAAATGTTATCAACAAATATCAAATCCTTAATGGTTAATTATATCGAACTCAGCAGCACCCTTAAATACGAACAACAGATGTCGATAACGTTTTTTCACCCTTTGTAAACATATAGTGATAAATTTTTTATTTTGATTACGTAAGAGTGTTATCCCACAATTCTGTATTTATTTGCCTGTTGGATTTCAAATATTCAGCATTTTGTTTATTCATGTGAACCCGGGCCGGCATTATGACCTGTGCGCCACTTCCTGTTATCATGAATATAAATTGTAATGAATTGTTGGTAGCGACGAGATGAAAATCGATCCCGGACAAATTTTCAATGGATGTAAGAAATGGAAATATGCTTCCATAAAGATTTATGTAGATTTTTGTATTACTCCGGAACGATTCTGGAATTTTATAGATAATAGAGCAATTTCACAAAAAGAACTAACTGCACCATTCGGTTTAGGACTACATATTTTTACAAAAATCAATTGTCACTACGACACGGAGAAAAGTAAGAGTGGAATTGTGAATATTTCGTATATTCATGAGGTAAGCATCCACTGGAGCCTAAGAGAACTCATGTTCCAGTTTCTTCTTCACAGTTCCTGAGAAAAGTTTCAGATACTAGTACTTAGTTACTTTAGTATCACTTTGAATGAAAGTAAGGATATCCAAAAGCTTCAGTGTACGCAAGTTCAACACTACTGTGGTTTTCTAGTTAATGTGTTCTGGAATTCTAAAGCGCCATGGAATAGAGGTTTCTGATCTCATTCACAGATCCTAAATTCTTCCTTCACAACTAGTTTGATGCTTTTGAGGTGTTTGGACACGTCAAAAATATTGGCGTATGTATTCTTTTGTTCAACTTGGTCCTAGTTGCTCTTGAATTGACTTAGATCCTATATATTTTTACTGGTTTGAGATTCTTATTTCTTCGGCTCCATCTATTTCTGCCAATATTAAATTGATTCTGCTTCTTACTCTAACGTTTAGTGCTAGTGGAGACGAGTTACAAGAAAAACCAGTAAGTTCAACATTGTCAGCTCTTATTTTCTCGTATATGGAGCATTTTTTAGAAGGAGATAATTTTTATATTAACAATAAAAAATTATTATCAATACTGATGTACGCGGATGAACTTATCATCGCGATAAAAATTGTTCTTCTGAGAAATTTGACTACACTTTACAAGCTACCCAATATTCACTCAATTTTTGTTTTATTTTTCGCTACCAGACGCCGAGATTCAATTGGTTAGTTCCCACTGTTGAAGAAAATTCTTTAAACTCTCCTATACTACAAATAAAATTCCATGGAAAGTTAATTACCTTTTATCTGAAAATTTTTTGTATAAAAAAAACTGTAACACGAAACAATTACAGTTTTTTGTTGGATTACTCGACTGAAAGTTTGAAGCAAATTCTTTAAAACTGCTACACAATCGAAAGAGTCAGAAAGAACGAGGAAAACGTAGGTAAAATGAAAAGTTTGCGAAGTTTGATCCCTTCGAGATCGTGTATCTCAAAGTTTGAGAGTTGAAATAAATAAACAGCGAATTTATTTCCCCGTTTCGGATTCGAAAATCTGTATAGCTAATTTTATTTACTCACGGACATTCATTTACAAGATTGAAAATTTTGACAGTACTATACCAAAACATCATTTTTTCAAAGTATCGAATAAGAAAAATAGAAAGATAACATATGAAGCAAAAACCCGATCTAAAAGAAAAAAACTTTTCCCTCCTTCCATTCTATACCACAATCTGACCTTATGAGTCGCTTATAACTGTTAGAGAAAATCTAATTCTGCTTATCTATTTGCCAAAAGTGTTATTCTGAAAATGTATGAATTATGGCCTACGATCGTACGAGAGAGAGATTAATAGAACGTATCAGCTGATCTAGAGCTTCTTGCAGGAACCATGGAATCAATGTACAAGTTAGGGCTGAGGCAGATAGAAAGGGGATTTGACATTTTAAACATATTTCCAAGATCATCACGATCTCTTCGGGTTTTTAGAGGAGAGAGCTGGAACTTGTAGAGGAGATTTAAATCATATATATATTCATTTAAACGAAGAATATTAAACTCAAATGCTAAGTATCTTAAAACTGTACGTTGAACTTGCTCTATTTTGTGAATGTAGCATGCATATATACTACAGGATTCCAAACCGAAGATGTACACTCAGATTCTTGATTATTGATACCCACGATTGAAAGTAATCATAAATTTAATAATTGAACTTCCTTCATATCCTACTCCTAGGAAAATATATGCAAAAACACTTATCAGGACTAAGTTCCACGCCATTCCCATCACACCACTCAACCCGTCTGTTTAAATCAGATTGAAGCATTTCATAATCTTCTGCAATGTTAACATTTGAATAGAATTTGTGATCGTCTGCAAACCAAAGAAAGTTGCTGTACTTGCAATCACGAATATCGTTCAAAAATATGCTAAATAGCAGAGGGCCTAAGTGGGAGCCTTGAGGTATTCCTGAGGGGACAATCATTTCACGAGATCTAAGACCATTGATTTTAACTATGAATGATTAGTTTGAAAGGTAATTGGGAACCCATCTTGAAGACACACCACAAATTCCGAATGACTTTAGTTTGCTCAAAAAAACCAAGACCTCAGATTTATTCCAGACCCTTGACAAGAAATGTACATACAAGAGAAGTTTCAAATCAATGAACTCACCCCTCTGAAACCCAAATTGTTCATCAATAATAATTCCTTGAAATACTAAAGTCAAGTTTTTTAATGCTTTGAAATGCAGCAGAGGTTACATACCAGGCAACAATTACATCAACAATTACATACATTCGCTCTATTTCCAGATTTAAAAATTGTTTCTAGGTAACTGCTTTCACAAAAAAATGGATTCCAGAAGTCCTTTTTTAATCATAGATATTAGGCGAGTTCTAAGGTTCTTATGTCAAGAGAGTTATTTTTTGTTATAGTGGATTCTTTGAAGCAAAATATCAATAAAATTTTTTGGTTCTGTATCAGAAAATATCTTACATATTAGTTTAAGGCTACGACTGTGAAGCCTTTGAACGAATAGATTAAGCTCTTCCATGAAGAAATTTTAGAAACTTATGAAAAGACACTTAATCCTTTGGACCTCGCTCTTGGACCTATCCAAAAGCTCCAATTCTTTGGGCCAGAGTTATGATCTTTTCGTTGGAGAGTTTTTTTTCTCTTCTTCTTTCTCAGTCTGCGCAAACGATATCTTTTGTAATTGCTATACATAATCCCATTCGAAGGATCATTAATAGGTACGCATATATCGTGTGAAGTATCTAAATGAATTTCTCGAGTGCAGTTTATGAAAAGTTCAAGTCTTGAAAATTTTCCATAAATTCACGAACATTCTCTGTCTGTAGTCCCGAGCACCGCTTGAGTCAATTTCAACGGGAACGCGAATTGGTGATGAATTAATCAGTGTAATTGCCTTCGTGAATATTTTTTACGTGAGAAATTTATTCGTGAATTTCCTATCGATTTATAATTAATTAGAATTGAAATGAGCATAATTAAAGCCATCAAAAGGTTCACGTCGTAAACACGCAGACTTCACATTGGCGTCCTTGAATAAAGGTACATTTTTTTATCATTACTAACTCTAACCTTTTGTATTAATCTACCTACTATAGATTTCTGCTCGTGATAAACTCAAAGTAGTCACACGATCGAGAATAGTGTACGAATGGAATAAAGAAAAGGATGTATATATATATAAAATGGTTTGTTTGACATTTTATTTCGTGAATGTGCTAACAAACTAAAGATGCTTGAGATATAAGCTCCAGTCTCCAAGCTTAGTATGGTTGAAATAATACCCTTCTTGGTGTGCGTCATCAATTGTTAATGTCCTTCCAACACATGACGTAGGAAGAAATGGAAAAAACGGCAGGTATGTGATTAATGCTAATCAAAATATTACAATAATAAACCGTTTAATGTATTACAAACGTTAACCCCAATCTTTGACATACAAAAATTTGATTGGTTAATGTTTAGATTACGACAAGCGCAACCTATCAATCGCGAGGTTAAAATAACTATGAAGGCGTAACTTTCGTAGCGGCAATGTGTCTTTTTGTCTTTGTCTTTTTCAACTGTCACACTGACAGTTCTCGACAGGTCTGTACTTTGTTGTTCACGGTCAATTATCATTTATGAGAAGTGAATATTAATCTTAGTGTTTTATTTATTCAAAAATAATACAAAAATATGCATGGATACCCAAAAAAACATCAGCATTTTGAAAGTTCTCAAGTATTTTCAGTTAGAAAAAGATGCTGGTAATTATTAATTCCATAGCCTTCTTGAATTTGGCTGATTTCGATCCTGATGATTTTATTTATCAAATGTAAGGTTATCTATATGTCAAAATAGCAAATAAAATAAACGACATGCCGAAAACCCGGATATACATCACAATCGATGACGCACACCAAGAAGGGTATTATTTCAACCAAACACACTGGTGTGATCACGATTAAACTTGGGTCACACACACAATGTTAGTTTCTCTGGTTTGTTTGTACTTGTCGCTCATGCAAATATGTCATTCTCTAAAGTCACACTCTAATATGACCAAAGTAGGGCATTGCAGGTGATGAAATGTCAGACCAGTTAGCCAAAAAAAAATCTAGACGAGACTTAATAGCTCTGGAACCATTTGGAGGGTACTGGCTAATTGAAGAACACCAACTGAGATGGAAGCCTCCTCCACACTCCAGGCTATTGAAGCAGGGTAAGAGATATCAGAAGACAGTAACCTACCGACCTGGTGACTGGACACTGCACTCTGAGGAAGCATCTGCACAAAATGGGCAGTTAGTGAACCTATAATGTGCAGAATATGTGAACGCTACGATGGAAGACCTACTCACATACTCTGCTGCTACTTACATGGACTCAGACGGAAGCTCTTTTGGGGAGGAAATAGTGCAACCATCACAACTACTGAATAAGACAGACTTATGCAATTTCGACGGGAGTAAAAAGGATATATATTTAGTTTTCAGCGATTCTTAAGTTCATTTCCCACGTTGCGTCAAATCGCAGAGACTTGTTGCTGGGACTAATCGCTGCGAGAAAAAGTACAATCAGCATATCAATAGTTTGTTGCTGCGACTCATCCAGGCATAGGGGAAATGTAACGTATTGCCAACTTGATTGACAGTGACAGCAATGTCAGAGAAAAAAATGCCAAGTTGCATCGTCAACTCGCACCGTGGAAAATGGACTTAAAAAGTCTTTCACCAGCGAAGTTTTTATTCAAATGTCAGTTCTGTGACTGACAATAGAGGAGTTCAGTCTAAGGTCAGTGTGGCCAACAAAAAGTGGTTTTTCTGACAAGAATGACAGTTAATGTCTACCCCTTGAAAATTTTTGCATGTTTTTCATCATTGCGAACATCTATATTGCTTTATTAAAATAATGAATACACCCCCGAAGCGTAAATCTTGGAATTTAAAATGACTTTTTAGCTGAATACACAGCACACCGGTGGCCAAAAATTCCAGGATCTCTTGGCATGTCACCATTTCATTTCTGTTATCTGTCACTAGTTATGTCAGATGTCAGTGGAAAAAGTAATTAGAAGAATAGAGATACAACTAACTAGAAATGCTACTAAGATCTAATCGAAAATGGACATACACAATTAAACGAATATCAACAAAAATAAATATAGCTGAAATTTCACATAACCAGTGACAGAATAACAGATATTAAATGGTGACATGACAAGAGTTCCTGGAATTTTTGGCCACCGATGTGCTGTGTATTCAGCTAAAAAGTCATTTTAAATTCCAAGATTTACGCTTCGGGGGTGTATTCATTATTTTAATAAAGCAATATAGATGTTCGCAATGATGAAAAACATGCAAAAATCTTATGTTTTAAGGGGTAGACATTAACTGTCATTCTTGTCAGAAACACCACTTTTTGTTGGCCACACTGACCTTAGACTGAACTCTTCTATTCAAAGGGATAATATGAATAAAATAAGAAGCAATTTTCCAGGATTTTGCATCCTCAAGCAAAAAAAGAATGGTAGTTAATCTGATAGATTATTTCGAGAATGAATGAAAAAGTGGAAATTCGTCAACCAGTGTAATCTCACATTTTGGTAACCTCTGTGTCTTCTGATTTGATACATATGGTTAGTGACCTTTGAACCCGCATGATAAGAGCGCTTTTGACTATACCTACAAATTTTTGGGCTCAGCTCCTGTCCACTTCCACAGCTGTTATATCATATAGAATTTTTGGAAGCTAATTTTCCAAAATTTGGATGGACGTAGAGAATTCATACAGTGGCCTGCTCGGTCTCTAGACCTTGACTGATTAGTTTATCACTACCCGTAGATGCTTCGTAAAAGCTTCAGCTTTTTCTGCTCCATTTATCTGTCCTGCTGTCCACGTCGGTCTTTTAAGGTCATACATTTTTGTTACCAAAACATCAAATAAGGGTTTTCATCACAAATCATGTGATTTTCGCCGAGCTTCACTTCTTGTTGTGCGTATTCACAAAAAGTGGTTTATGCCACTTTCCCATGCTAGAAGACGCACTTCTGGAATGGATGTAGATAATATTGGTAATGGTTACAAAGATTCAGTTCAAGTGTCTGGGCTGGTAGGGTCAACTAGAAAGTAATACTAAGCAAACCAAGAAACATATCGGAATTGAAAGCCTTGCTAGACATTGACAGGAGATTCGATGTATAACCTGATCCTTAGTAGGTACTGAAGGCTAAATTTCCATCTGGATAAAAAGGGACTGGTCAAAATCACCTACACTAGGTATATCAGCTATATCAGCTACAAACACATCATTCTCGACCTATGATATCCAACTTATTTGGAAATTCTTATTTTATTTTTCAATTAAATTTTTATGTCAATGCCTTCTAGATACATTAATTGTGTACTTCACTGTAGTAACGTGATCATATACACGAGAACACCCACGGCATCGTTTGATTTGGACTCATTAAAGATGAAAAATGTTTAAATGTCACGTTTCCAACGTTCAGTCGGGGTAATAGCCGTTGTTTATTTTTTCAGATTATCTTATCCTCCCATTTCCACAAAATGTAATTGACATTTTCAGTGATTAGAAAAATTTGCATGCCGGACATCCAACACCGATTAAAAACGAATCTGGTTAATGAACCACTACCGCCTTTCCATCACTTGTTAAATGATGGCATTTCTTGAGTAATTTTTGCCTTTTTGCTATTGATGGAAATGAAAAAGATATGAAGGGTTCCTCCAACTAAAAGTGCAGAATGCGATTGGATCATTCAACATTGAAAGGCGATCCAGCTGCTGTTAACTTATTGTATAGCGTGAAGATTGTCTTTGATTATTTATCACATGTGTAGGTACTGAACAAAAGTTATCCCAGATTTCTAGCCCGTGTAACACTAGACATATAACCATGCCCATCAAATAGCCCAAGTAATATTTTGTTAGTCAAGTATAGTTTAGTTAGATTACATTCATAGCAAATCTGACAGTCCAAATTGAAGAAATATGTACATATGAGGAGCTTGAGTTCAAAAGCGGCTTTATCCATTTAGAAAAAATGTTCGGGAATCGACAAAAACTTCTCATCGGTTCGCCTTAATACATAGTAGGGATAGCAGAAAATGTTTATTTGTGGTGTTTTAGGAAAGTAGTTTGACGCAATTTGAAATTTTTTCTCAAATGTCAATAGTTTTTGAAGAAAAATCGAAAATTAATGTGGATATAGATGGTTTTGATAGCAAAGCCCAAAAAATTCTCAACAAAAAAATAAAATGCCCAAAAAACATATTTTTATTATGAAACTGCAACACAAGTATATTTTTATGAGGAAAATTCAACACAGATATGGAAAAAAAAGAAACAGGAGAAACATATAAACATATAAAACATATATATACTTTCCATAGAACTAGACAACTAGACAGTGCGATATATGTCACTTTCCTATGTGATCGTAGGAAAAAATATTTATATGTAAAGAGCAGCTTCTTCATCTAAACAATAACATGGCACACTCCGATCACCCTCATGATCTTCCTTGTCGCTAGTTTCTGTATCTGCATTACCAGAAATAAGTGAATCTTTATACCATCTTAGATCTTCTCGCGACATCCAATTTTCACCGAACAGCTCTTTCAAAAGCTTTCGAAGACTATGTTTCTTTTTATCCGGTAAAGAGTTTCTGGGCTCTATTATTTTAAGAACCAGGTTGTCATCGCCTTTTTCTTTCTTTAGCATTATTTGACGCGATTTATTTTTAGGTGCAAACCGATAATACAGATGTGTATCCACTTCAATCTTAGGATTTTGTTGATTTTTGTTACTTTTTGCGATAAAAATTCTTTTTGTTTCAGCAATGCCCTTAACCTTATTGTACACTCTCTCTAGTTCTTTTACATTATAAAATTTCCAGTCGGTTCCTGAAATTTTCACTTGTGCGACTTCTGAATAATATTTAATGTATTCCTCTTTAGTAAGTGTGATCGAGATTCCGGACAGACCTTCTGGAGACTTATTTTCAAGCCAAAACATAAGTGCGTGAACTATGTAGGAATTTTGATTTAGGCCTGTACAGCCATCACAGGAAAGTCTTATTTTCTCAATGCACCACTTTGTTGCCGTATTTCAGAATATAACGAATTATTGGATATAACCACCTTTGATCGCAAAAAGAGGATATAGCCAGTTTGGATGCAAATGGCCGACTTTGTATGCGATTTTAAAATACAAATAGCCCGTTTTGAACGAAAATAATCGTACCAGTGGATAGATCTTGTGCAACTTAGCCGAAAATCGCAAAAAAAAACATATCGGCAAAAAAGAGATATAGCCGCTTTTGAAAGCAAGCTCCTCATATTATATGGCAGGTTTTTCAGCATCCCTCAGAATATCTCTCCATGAATTGTGTAATGTTGGTAAGATTTTCTTATACCAAACTCTCATTTACAATGTATAGTGGTTCTATGACTTGATATAAATATTTTGTCGAAATAATTTCATTTAGCTTCAACAAGCTGCTATCAAAGACGACATTTTGGCTCATTTACCTTCTATAAAATATCACAGCCCTTGCCATCTGAATTTCGTAGCATAGCGTTCTCTCCTGCTCTAAGCGACTGATTAGCCAATAAGAAGGAAAATTTAATTAATATTCGTATGCATCAAGCTACCTGCAATATGTTACGTCGCTATGAAGAGTTCACCCTATGAAATTACGTTCACTTCACACGTTGATAAACGAACCTGAATATCATGTTAATTTTGACTAATTTGTCCTAAAAGCAGAGAAATTTCTATGAAATTCAATGTTGCGCCATGAAATCTGCTAGGAAAACATAAATATTGAGGTGTATGTGCTAATAAAATAGAACTCTCTACCAGCAAATTGAGCACTAGACTATATTATGCTGAAATTAGTTATTTATATTCCGTAATTGACGTTAAAACACTATCTTTCACGTTATACAGAGCATTTCAATGGAAACTATCCACCCCACATAATTCCAAGGGCGTCACTCTTATGATAATTCCAGCTTACTAATAGAAACATGTTAATTCGTAACAAATCAGCAAAACAATAGTAAATAATATTATAAGGTGTTGAAATTGACTTCCATTGGTTTCCATAAATGATACAATCGAGCATCAAATGAGTTTCGAACATTATGTAACATTTCTGAAAATAAAATTATTTAATCAATCCTCGAAATTTTAGTTTTGGTGGAATAGACAGCAAGTCTATTTGGACCAATAATTTATAATTAACTTTACCGCCAAATTTGAGAAATTTTATACGAACGGAGAGGCCTGATGCGGTTTGTTCCTCACTACCTTTAAAAGATTCTAGATAATATCTAGAAATAGTGCAGAAATCCTAATATGAGTTACTCAGTGAAAAATTATCAAGAATATGTGCCGCAGATATTAAGGAATTTTACTGGGATTACTACAAAAGTTTTTAGTATCTTTGATGATGTTTAAAGATTAAAGATTAATAATATTAAATAGAATTTGTGGAACAAGATGGATACTAATCTTTGGAATGCCACATGGTGGCTGGGAGGGTGAAATCGTGTGATCTAGGTGGTCATTTCAACATCGGGCCTTGTCTACCAATCCACCGAGCAGGAAACGATTCATTTGAAAATCGTCTTAAGTCGAAAGCGTAATTTGGAGGTGTCCCATCTTGGATCCTGGATCACTCTCGAATATTTAAGAAACCAAGCCAAGCGAAGAAGCTAAGTATGAGAAAATTGTGTCCAGTGGGTCGGGCGGAACTATTTAATAATTGAAACTTTAGTTCTTTGCCTTGAGCGCGTAGACTCTCGCGCTCTCTCCTCAGTCTCAGAACTAGTCTCTCGGTGCAAAATGTTGATTGTCAGTATACATTGTATTATTAATTACAGTTAATAGAATACTTAATATGTACTGTGTGCCAATCAACTTAATGATTAGATTTTTATAATCAATACCACTTTATATTTTCGGTAAATGAAGTTTCATCTAGAGTAAAATAAATTCTCATATTAATATGTGTATTTATTTATTGATTCAAAAAATTTGATTATTGCTTGAAAGGAATTAAAGTTCCTACCGTGTGTCCCGCGACACGTTCTACCTTTTTTCCTAATGTGTGGTATGCTCCCATTTTAAAGCTTTCTAAGTGAAATACTCGGTGGAATATGTCGGCGCAGAAAATTAAAATAGCCAACGAACATTGAGTTTATAATGACTGTTGGAAATTGGACTATAACTGGTTTATATACTGTGCAATAACAACAATAATAAGATTCAGAGCATTGTTTGTTCACAGCAGCTATCGGTTTGCTAGGAATATAAAAGTAAACGACAGAAATGAATACACTACAAGGAATAAAGAGCAATATACAGGGAGTAAAGAAATGGTATTATTACGGAATATAAGAAAAAACTGATCTGTTGGACATTAGGCAGATGGCAGTTTTTGTCCGAATTATCCAAAACGCCGAATAAATTCACAAAACTGTCAAATTATCCCGTGTTCCCAGGCTGATCCCTTCAATTTACCCAGTCATCCTTCTATTGACATTCGATAAAATAACGTTCAAGGGTTCAAGAATACCATTTATCCATTCCCACACCTTTTTCTCGGTTGTTGTACTCCCCGGGCTACAGGAATTGGGTTTCTGATCATCCTGTCAAACCTGTCAAAGTAAAATGTTCTGTAATGGTCTATTGCGGAACTAAGTCAAAAGATAGTGACCCAGTTTAAGCAGCTTCAGCTGTTTCTGTTCCTGTAAGTAGGGGGAGAGGGGGAGGAGGGGGAGGCTTATTTATACGGATTTTGAATATACAGGGTGTACCAATCTTACGACAAACTTCGTTATATGGGTTATTTTAAGAGATATTAAGAAATGTTATGAGAAAAAATAGTAGATATGTTGAAGGTCCATATTTTAAGAACATATCGAACTATACAGAGTGCTGCATAACTCCGTTACAAACCAAACATATGATTTTTCAAACGGGAACCCCTGTATATTATACCGAATTCGGATTGGTTACATTTTTTTGAAGCTTTTGATATGAGGTTTTGCCACGTTATACAGAGTCCTTTCAAAAATATGGACGCGTTTATGTGAAAATCGTAGGTAAATCAACGCTCTGTAGCTTGTTGTAGGTTAAAGAAAAAAAAATGTATTTTGCCAAACAGAGTTTTGTAATATGATGCAATATCTCCGTATCTTATTAAATTTCAATTATATTCTTTCTTGTATACAGGGTGAACGGAAACTCGAACCTGCCATTTTCTTTCTCATTTCAAATGGAACACTCTGTATTTTATAGCAGAAATAGAATCTTCGATTATGTAACTTTAATTTTTGTCAAGCATTTCCTATAACCAAAGTTTATAAAAACAGAGTTATCTGGTAATATTTATTGTAAACTGTTATTAGTGACCTATGATGTGAAAGCAATAAACGTTGTATGTAACAAAAAATCGTAATTAATGATAAATTTTAATGAATAATTCATTCTAAACAAAACTAGCTACCAAAGTATAATCCTAACCGTAATATTAAGCTGAAGGTTCTAAGTGTTCAACGTTAACATCAATGCAATGCTGTAAGAGGGGCCCAACTGATTGGCCAGCTCGGTCACCCGATTTAACAAAAGTATATTTATTTCGTTCCATCCGGATGTCCCTTGACACCTCTCAAGTTTTTTTTTCTTCAACGTACAACAAGCTACAGAGCGTTGATTCACCTACGATTTCCACATAAACGTGTCCATATCTTTTGAAGGACTTTGCATAACGTGGCAAAACCTCATAATAAAAACTACAAAAAAATGTAACCAATCCGAATTCGGTATAATATACAGATGTTCCCAATTGAAAATTCATATGTTTGGTTTGTAACGGAGTTATGCAGCACTCTGTATAGTTCGATATAATTTCAAAATATGGACCTTCAACACATCTACTATTTTTTCAATAACATTTTTGTTATTTCTTAAAATAACTCTTATAACGAAGTTTGTCGTAAGGTTGGTACACCCTGTATAAAAGATTGTTTCCTCATTTTCGGTACTAAAGAAGCTTAATACTCGAATTATTACAATTCATGCGAAGAAGTTCAATAACTAGAATGTTTCAGAATATAATTCATCACAAGAATAAGTGAAATATATTGCTTCAAAGTGCTCGAAATGTCATGCAACACACCTCTTCAATAACTTTTAACGTACCGGTGCCAGTGGTCTGTTTGGACTATCGCCAAAAATGTGTATAAGCAATTTTTGGAAATGCATAAAGTTTTCCTTTTATAGTCGAAACTTTTCACTTAGCCAGAGTTTTCGCGATTGACCAGACCGGCGAGGCACCGTCATCGCACAATATCAACTGAAAACTCCATATTCACCACCGATACTTAACGCTCATCGTAAGAGGAAGTTTTTTTTTCATACGGAAAGTTTATGAAATTGAGCAGTTCATTGTACTTTGTTTGTGTTTTAATGAGGTAAAGCGGTAAACTTTCTACGCAATTTATTTTCCGTAAGCTGTGGAAATACCAAGAAAAAACTTTCAATTAAAATCATATAATTTTTAAGCGGCAGTGAAATGGAAACTTCAATAGAGTCGAGCTAACTTGTTGATAAACTTCTGACTTACATTATGCTTATGAAATATGGTTTACCAAAATAACTTTTGATATTCGGTATATTTGGATGCTATGAATTTGTTTCCCACACCATACGTCTCACATTAAACTCGATAAAATAATAGGTATTTATCTAATTCCGCTATTAAATGTGTCACTTTAAGTCACTCTCTGACGTTGGGTAACGTCACATTTTTCATAACCTTCATATATCAGATATGAAAAGTAGGCATGTGAAAGCTTTACGTAACTGTTTAAGTTTCAAAGAACAACTTATTAATTGGGTACTTCATTATTTGAACTGACAATTACCCCATTATTTTAATTCAATAGTATTTTAAGATTCATAAACATTGAACATTTTTTGACAGCTCCAATAACCAATGAAATTTCCTTATTTTTGATCATATGAACAATTTCACCCAATCATGTCAACATTACACTGATAACAGACCATGGGCTGTTTTCACGTTGCTATGGACACAAACCTATTGATTTATTTCGATTTTGAAGTTTCAAATATTTAATATTTCGAAATGTCACGATATGGTTGTGATTCTATAATTGGTAAAAAATTTTCTATCCGAATAACCCTCGGACATTGATAAATGCTCAAAAATTTTATGACAACTTGTAGGCAACAGACCTCCGCCTACGGCGTCGGTCTGTTTCCAAAGCAACAAACTTTCGAAATCTGTCGCAAAATTTTTTCGAACAATTATCAATGTCCTTGGGTTATTACTACTGAAAATTTTTTGACAATTCCAAGAGCCAATCAAATTTCTTCATTTTATATCATATGAACAATATCAGCCAATCATGTCAACATTACACTGAAAACAGACCATGGGCTGTTTTCACGTTGCTATGGACACATACCTATTGATTTATTTCGATTTTGAAGTTTCAAATATTTATTATTTGGAAATCTCACGATTTGGTTGTCATTCTATGATTGGTAAAAAATTTTCTATCTGAATAACCCTCGGACATTGATAAATGCTCAAAAATTTTATGACAACTTTCTCAAGCTTGTTGCTTGTAGGCCTACGGCGTCGGTCTGTTTCCAAGCAACAAGCTTTCGAAATTTGTCATAAAATTTTTTCGAACAATTATCAATGTTCTTGGGTTCTTACTACTGAAAACAACATTATTAAGGACACAGTTATTTAAAGTTAGTAAATTTTATAGGTGAATACTTCATAGTAACCATACTTCTAACACCACTGGAATCCACTTTAATATTACCACTGTAAATGAAGATTTTATTAAATATTATGAAGACGCGGAGTTAGATAAAACGCTGTACGTAAACACGTTATGAAAAGAGTAACATTGTTCAGCTCACGTAATTTGCAAAGCTCGCTAGCGCTCGTTTTGGCAATTATTACGCTTGTTGAACAATATCGCTCTTTTCATAACTGGTCACGTAAATAACTATTATAAACAGCATTGTATGATCTATATATGTTTTTTTATGGGGACGACATTAAGTGAGGAAAGTCTCAGAGACCAGTTATTTTTTCTTTGATTATCTCAGGGCGATGCTTCACCATACTGGGTGGGACGGCGGCACTAGCGGCCTTGCCACTGGCATTAGCACTTCGACGCCGAGATAAATTCGACTACACCAAACTGTTTTGTTCAGTTGCTGGCTGAATTATATCGAGAATGTTCAACGACAATGACATTCTATTAGGGTTCTAGGTCATGGCTTTCCACTGGGTCCAGAAAGAAAAATCACAAACGTTGAGTGTTTTACTCCTTAACTACACATTACAAACCAATTTTGAATAACAGTGTGTCTGAGACCCGCTATGCCGCGGAGTTTCCTTTGACCATTGTGAAACGTGAACTTTGCGTTCAACCTTTCAGCTTTTATTTTTTTGGATGACTCTTTAGAATTTTGATTTTTGGTGGAATAGTATATATCTATTTACTAAAAATATTTCATTGGAAAAATTAATAAATTATTTCACTTTTGTGTTTTGTGGTGGAATGAATTAATGGTCCAAAAATCAATATTCTTAAAGTATTTTACCGTAAAATTTGAAATTTTGAATTGTCTTTAAATGAGATCGGAGAAGGTACCGGAAGATCTTCTCTCATCGTCTGTCGACATAGCAAGTTTGGAGCTGTGCCGTAGTCCTTTGATTAAAATCTTTTTTAACTGTTTAAAAACAAAAGATGCCGTTTTATCATAAGAATCTGGATAACTAGTATGTTTTTTTTACATGTTATTGTTACCTATATATACAGGGTGTACCAATCTTACGACAAACTTAGGTATATGGGTTATTTTAGAAGATATCAAAAAATATTATCAACAAAAATAGTAGATGTGTTGAAGGTCCATATTTTGAAATTATATCGAACTATACAGAGTGCTGCATAACTCCGTTACAAACCAAACATATGATTTTTCAAATGGGAACCCCCGTATATTATACTGAATTCAGTTACATTTTTTGATATGAGCTTTTGCCACGTTATACAGAGTCCTTCGAAAGATATGGACACGTTTATATGAAAGTCGTAGGTAAATCAACGCTCTGTAGCTTGTTGTACGTTGAAGAAAAAAAATGTATTTTGCCGAACAGAGTTTCGTAACATGATGCAATATCGCCGTATCCTATTAAATTTCAATTTTATTCTTTCTTATATACAGGGTGAACGGAAACTCGAACCTGTCATTTTCTTTCTTCTTTCAAATGGAACACCCTGTATTTTATAGCAAAAATAGAGTCTTCGATTATGTAACTCTAATTTTTGTCAAGCATTCTCTATACCCAAAGGTTATAAAAACAGAGTTATTTTATAATATTTATTGTAAACTATAATTATTGACCTATTATGTGGAAGCAATAAACGTTGTAAGTAACAAAGAATCCTGATTGATGATACATTTTAATGAATAATTCATTCTAAACAAAGCTAGCTACCAAAAGTATAATCCTAACCGTAATATTAAATTGAAGGTTCAAAGTGTTCACCGTTAACATCAATGCAATGCTTGGTCAGCTTGGCCAGCTCGGTGACCCGATTTAACAAAAGTATATTTATTTTTTTCGGGTCTTGTAAGGAATAAGTTTATAAAATCCTCCGGCTATTAGAGATGACATGAAATAGATAGTTAGTGCGGCATTTGGATCTGCTAACGTTGATTTGCTGAGAAATGTTAGTCATTAATTTGAACTATTCTGCAGCATTGCATTGATGTTAACGATGAACATTTTGAACCTTCAGTTCAATATTACGGTTGGGATTATACTTTCGGTGGCTAGTTTTGTTTAGAATAAATTGTTCATTAAAATTTATTTTTAATCAGGATTTTTTGTTACATAGAACGTTTAATGCTTTCACATAATAGGTCAGTAATTACATTTTACAATAAATATTACAAAATAACTGTGTTTTTATGAACGTTGGTTATAGGGAATGCTTGACAAAAAATAAAGTTACTTGATTCTATTTTTGCCATAAAATACAGGGTGTTCCATTTAAAAGAAGAAAGAAAATGACAGGTAAGAGTTTCCGCTCACCCTGTATACAAGAAAGAATATAATTGAAATTTAATGGGATACGGAGATATTGCATCATGTAACAAAACTCTGTTTGGCAAAATACATTTTTTTTCTTCAACGTAAAACAAGCTGCAGAGCATCCGACACTAAAAAAATTTGGTTTCAATTGCCGACATTTGACAGCTGGCGAGAAAAGTACCTTCTTCGCGGCTAGCCGACAAAATAAACTCTACGTTTCCACGCTTAATGGCGCCCCAATAGTTTTCAATCACATCATTCAAAAGAAACAAAAACAAATCGCTTAAAATAAACACCATTAAATGTCAGTATAAAAATAAATGTCAATGTCTGCAAATTCAATCATAAGTTGTCGTATTTTGATGTTTGTTTGGAGTTATGGAGCCTGAATCAGATGAAATAATGTAATGTGTAAGGTAAATACAATTTTTATATGAAATATCACCAACAATTATTGTGTAGGATGAAAACAGTAATTAATTTTATATTAAAAAATAAAATTTTCATGAAAAGAATATTACCAACAATTATTGTGTAGGATAAAAAATTATGTGTAAACCATGGCAGTAAAGTGCTTTCCAGGCCTCAAGAACTGGCCAGGTTCGGCTGCTCGGCCTGAAAAATGCCACTTCACCGCCGAAGTATACAATATACTATTTTATTCCAGAATTCTCAACAGACTGCCAGCGGCACTGCGTTGCGAAATAGTGGATGGCAGAGAAATATTTAGAATAATAGGTTTTAATAGCGGTAGGTTTGTTATCGGGAATAAGTACGTAAAGCTAATGGGGTTGAGAAAAGGAAGCCATATAGAGATTCTGAGAACTGCAGAGCATCTTACGCCAGTGATACTGCCTGGCGAATGAGCGGTTTCTGGTATTAGGCGATGAGGAGCCATC
>CAJUYG010001065.1:70118-89513 GCA_910591675.1 Galerucella calmariensis
AAACCAATATTTGAAATTATTCACCAGTTTATCAAAAAAGCAATGCTGGAAAAATGAACAAATATAGATCTTATGGAGAATGGGGATTTACATTTTATAATAAAAGTAACTGAAAACCATTTTCCAATGGAAAAATGAATACTCGTCTCGCCAATCATTGAATCGGTCGGTACATGTTGTTTTTCTTCCATTTATAGAAAAAGAGAGGAACAAATATAAGCTTTTTTTGTCATAAAAATTATACAATTTCATGTACAAAACGACATGATTTAAAACTACATGAAATATAAAAATATGGAGTATGAAATCAGCTATCTCAAAAGGATAATGGTGGATAAGGAGATTGCTGTTTTTTTTAAATAATATTGACCCCGAAACTATTTAAAACTATATTTTTTCAACCACAGCCTCGATAAAACATTAGAACCCTCTTCAACGTACAGTTTCAGATGGTCTCGGAATTAGGCACATTTCTTTTCCAAACTATTCCGACAAATTACACCACAAATCATAATTTGCAATCGGTTTGTGTGGAATGAGACTACAAGCTTCAAGGAAACACAGCAGTGACAAAATTGGTTAATTTCCTGTCATTGGCTTAAGGGTATTTTCAATTGAAGCTTGGTGCCTATGAACTGTGACTAATTTTGCTTTCTGTTAAGCTGGTTCAACACCTCGTAACCTGCAGGACAACATCAATAATTGCAACCAGATGGTTTAATAGCCTGATTCTCTAATAGTTATTTGTATGCTTAGGCCGCGAAATACCTTTCTAACGTGCCGAAAAAAAAGTTTCGCGTCCATGGCATACACAACATTTTTCGAGCAATCGTTACCATTATTAAACTAGATAATAGGGTACAAGCATAAATTTTGCTATTGGTGGGAATTGACGCTTTATCAGGTCTCCTATCACCTTGCATGCCTATTTTTTCAAAAAAATATAAACTTTACTTTTAAAACGACTTTGAAAATCATAAAATTTGCTCCAAATTTCCGCCAAACCGCGTTTTACGTCATAAATATGGCTGCCCCATGGTGTGAAGTCATTTGTTTACGTTCTTATTCGTGTATCACGCTCTGAATTTTTGAGATCTAATTTGTTTCTGAAAGCTTTAAAAATGGATAGAGCCGAAAAAAAAACTTTGTATTCCAAGTATTGCATTGTTCCAGTGTGTAAATCAACGTCTATTAAAACTCAAGACAAAATATTTGTTATTTTACCTGGTGGCGCAAGCAAAAATACACTTAAGAGAAGGACATTACTTTTGTTTGTGAAGACCATTTCAATGTAAGTACCTACTTCTATGCTGGTAATTTTTATTCTTAAATAGTTTGAGGTTATGTACCTATATGTCTAGGAATTAACCATAAAAACATCATTTTCTTACGACCACACATCGAAATATGGTTGGTATATATTATATAAATAAAACATAGTTTAAATCGTACTTACGATAATGCTTCGACTCCTCTTATTTCCTCTGCATTAAAGCAGCTGTTTGACTTCATAAATTCAAGAAGCATAAATGCGAGTCTACTTTGGGCAAGTTATCAGTTTGTGCTTTCACAAAACCTTCGCTAGCCATATCTTCACTCACAAAATTGGAAAGAATCGTCACTGAACACTGAACTAGTAAATAAAATATATTCTTCCAAAAGTTTTCAAATATCCTCGGATATATCAAATATTTATGTCCACTTTCCACTTTACGTTGACTTTTAGAAATAAAAAAAAGCACACACAAACACGTAATGGTCTCAAACAAACATATAAATGATATTTTACGTCGATTAAGCAATTAATGGTTGATTAAAATACAATATAAACACACAACTACATATAACCTAATGCAATACCGGCCATATTGACATAAGTAAACACAAGAGATATGACATCACACGTATCATCGGTAGCGTTCGGAAATCCTCGGGTTGTGGTCGGAAAGTGCATTGAAATTTGAATTTTATTTAAAAATTTGGGAGTAATTTCCAATAGAAACTGGTTTATTTCCTATTATTAGTAATTTTTGATATCATATGTACTATAATAAATTAATATCCAAGCAAAATATGAAATATGCGTGTACTCTATTGTGAATGAATATACCTATTATTGCTCTAAAATCAACAGCTGTTCAATTTATTCAACAATGTCACCGTATGCAATGGAAATGATATGTTTCAATATATAAAAAATATTTTGACAGTTCTTGACAAAACGCAAAATGTCTAATATTGATAGAGATATTTCAGTACCTTCCACTCCTCCTGAACTCGAAAGCATTGTGAACTCAATAAAAATAATAATAATAATAAATAATCCTTGTCTTTGTAGCATTTAAGAAATGTCAAATTTGGAAGTGACGTTTGGTTTCGCAGCCGTTGCTATGGGTAACAGCCGCAAAATTGAATTTCGCGGACTCTGCTGAGTACGCGCGATACTGACTTCACGTGCAATTGCATGAAAACTAGCTTTTTGAATTGCAACTGCAGGAGTACAGGTAACCTGTCAGAAAAACAGTTCACCAGTATCTATAAAACGTAGAGATCAATGGCGGAAATTTTGACTTTTGACTTTTAATAAATAAATTTTGGTCAGCTGCACCAGCAGAGCATCTCATGACGCTACAAGCGCTTTCATTTTCTCGCAACTAAAAAAATGTACTTGAATGTCAGCTGCTGTGAATTTTTAGTGTTATATGGTCCGTAATTCGTAAGCATGGCTCAATAAAAGTAAAAATGATATTAAAAATGGTTTCATTACTGTTACGTCAAGCAGGGATGTAACGAATATCACACCAACATGACAATAAAGAGAAAATAGTTCTTTATATCTTCTTTCAAATTCGCTTCTTTTTATTGCAGCTCTAGAAACATTTTGAAGTAACTTGTTCTTTTCTGTTCCGAAAAAAGCTGTTGATTTTATGACATGAAAACTGACATGTGTACTGAATTGTGAAAGCAATAATTTAATAAACATTCTCGTTTACTATGTATTTCCATCTCTTCGGCCTGGGAAAATAAAGAGCGTCTAATTTCAAGAGAGCTCGAAAACGGTCGGTCAGCTTAATATCGAGCTTAATAGTGACCGAATGACGTACAATAGGTGTGCCATGCTTAAAGATAAATCAATTAGGTACAGACGAGGCATTCAAATACTAGACTTTGCAGGGTCAATGAAAATTTGCAATTCATGGCAAAACGAATTCGCTATAAATTTCCAGAACTTGAACTTAGTCGGATCAATTAATTTGGTCCATTTCGGGTCGACGCAATGTGCTGACAAAGTCAATAAATTTATCACTTAATAGTTCATTATTTTTGCGAGTGGCGGCCAGTTACGTCCACTTTGGAGTTATATAGGAACGCCACTTTGCTGTTTTTATTTCCTCCTAAAAGCATTGTCATGCAAATGGATTTCAGATTGAATTTTTGTTAAGTTTATTTCGGTATAAACAAGAATGTATAATGGTTATTGCTTTTAGTCTCCCGAACTCTGGTAATCTAATAAAGAATAATGCCATGGCCTGTAGTGAAAAGTAACATAATAAATCAATAGACACACTAAACCGTTCCAGCCATCACTAAACAACTATTCAAAATGAACGTGTTTCACATCGTGTTTTTTTTTCACAAAATTGTTTGTAATTCAGTTGACCAAAGTTTTATTTTTAATCTTCCTCAAGAGGTGTTGAAGGTAGGAATGACATTTTCACGTTAAAAAATGTCAATTTTTAATTCAAATTTGACGAGTTTGGGGATTTTCTATGTATAGCACATTAGCAGATACAGTTGGTTCGGTGAATCTTTTCCCATGCGTCATCATTCATATACAAACGCAATACATCAATACATTAAATTACACGTAGGTCGTAAATTGATGTTTCAATTAGGATGTGGCTAAAATGACGGTGTGCGCTATTTATTATTGAAGCTAGATATTTGTAAATATTTCACAGCCATTTAGCGATATGCTACCTAAACCTTTAGTTTGAAGAAACTGTTAGTATTCCAGAGTTTTATAGGGTTATTCCGCAAATTTACTTGCATAAGAGTTAGAATTAATAACAATTTCCTCAGTAGAAACTTTGCAAATCAGAATTGCCTTTTTAGTGTTATCGCTAGCAACCATTACTATAGGGCCGTCCCACCCATACGGTTCAACAATGAAAAATAGAAATCTTTTGGGTTGTGAAAATAAACAATATATATTTTAAATATGTATATTTAAAACTCATAAATATATACAATAAATTTCATTTAATTTTCCTCATAGAATCAGAGCTATTTATATTTATGTCTATGGTAATTGGTTGAATGCTAATATCAATTATATTTTGTTCTCGGGCATACCACTTTTCTATAATTTCATGAGTATGCCTAACACATTTTTTGTAAATTTGTTGATAACATTGTTGCAGTGCCTCTTTCCACATTTATAACAAAGCTATCTGAATACTTATCTTTACCAATATATTTATTGTAATATTACTTGCAATTTGTCCAAATTAATTCAGTTCAGTCCCAGCAAAATATGTTTCATATAATTCAGTTTGATGGAATTCTATCCATAACCATGATGAAATGTCAATTTAAGGTTAGTTTTCATTGCGAAGTAAATAAATAATAAGTAGATAAAGAAGCTTTACTTACCACAATAATTCGAACACTCGGGTGTAAGTAAGTCGTTATAACAACTGTTTTTTAATTAAATTTGTATGCTAGGGGCAAAAAAGTGAGTAAAAATGTGAAATAGAAATGTAAAAAAAGTCTTTGGTCTGTCAACGTACAAATTCGCGTTAAACTTATCGCCGACATTCATCATATGGCTATCTCTGTTTGTTATATTATGTTGTAATGGAACAAACGGTTTCATTTCGGCGGTTCAGATTCTGTGAGTAGAAAAGAGACGTACTACAAAAAGTAGTATGTGAATAATTTCATACATGGGAAAAGATTCACTGAACGAACTGTATAATGAGTTTATTTCATTTGGCTTTTACACACTGTAGATTAGATTAAATTTGATGATGTGGCTAATCAGCCTATTTTCCTCCACTTTCCTCTGCACATGGCTTCGGCTGTCCCCCCTTTAGCTTGTCGTTTCTGTTAACCTTACAGTGCCCTGCCATCTTTGCTTATCAGGACTTCTACCAACCTACTTCTGCCTTGGAGCTGTCCGTATACCAAGTTGGTATGGGTACATCTATCTTCTAGTATAATTCAGGATCAAGTAATTGGATGATTATTACTCTTGAATAATACAATATTAGAAACAAAATAGATTTAGAGCTCACTGTTAAATCGAAATGTTTCCCTAACTTCCCACAACAAACTAGAAACTTCCCATGCACTGATTAAAAAAGAATTTCTACGAATTTCTTTCCACTATGAAGACTTAAAACATATTTGCACGGATGCCTCTAAATCTCAAGATAGCATGTCGGCTGCTTTGGTTACTGCACACGAGACGCAATATTTTGCTTTACCGCATCTGTGGAGCAAATATACAGAGGAATTGTATGCAATATTGAAGGCAGCAAAATTTTGCAAGCGCTCCCGTCAAAGAGGGTGTCTCATAATAACATAATAAAAAGTATCAACTTTTTGTGGGTCCCTTCTCACATACAAATTACAGGCAATGAAGCAGTCGACCAAGCTGCAAAGAAGCCCACCTCAATAATCCCACAAAATTAAATAAACAATTGACTAGTCAAAGTGGTCTGAAAGTTATTTTCAAAAAATCAAGAAGAGATGTTGAAACAAATAAAGCTTGTTGTTTCCCCATGAAAGAACCTTAGTTTTACGCGGAGGCAACAAGTGATATTATCACTGCTCAGGATAGGACACACGAGATATACACACCAATATCTCCTGAAGAAAGAAGAATCCCCAATATGTAGTGTGTGTCAGGTGCAGTTAAGTGTCAAACATTTTCTTGTTGTGTGTCCCAAATATTATTACGAGCGCAAAGTATGTAATTTCAGCGATAACCTTATAGAACTGTTAGGAGACTCTTGTAATGTCATAAACTAAATTAAGTTCCATCAAAATATTAATATTATTCAAATTCTATAAAAAAACTCCTATGTAAATTGGAATTATTGTACCAAACTATGCACATTTTCTATTAACCTCGTTGTTGAAGCGAATTGCATAAATATTTTTCCTATATATTCCATTTAAATGAAAAATAAAACAATTTTTGTGCTCAAATTTTTAGTAGGTTTTTTGTTCGAACTGCGTTGAAATAAAAATATATTCCAAAAAAATTAGAAAAAACAAGATTTTACAGTTTGGTTTTGTTTTGTTTTGTTAACTAGATTGAACAATGTTCAATGATACCAAAACCCAAAAGCTGTTGGGAAACAGATATTTTTCCAATCGCTTGCACCCTGTAGTAACTCAAATGCTGACCAATTAGCCTAACATCTTTCCTTCTTAAAGGACTTGAAAAAGCACTGGATTTTTACATCAGGCGGGTAGCTTTATATAATTCCTCCCTGATCATCCATCAATATGCTTATCAAACTGGCAAATCAACAGATTTAGCTTTACACAACCTTGTTGAGAAAATCACACAATCCCTTAACAACAAGGAGATTACGGTGGCCATATTTCTTGACATTGAAGGAGCATTTAACAATGCACTACCGACCTCCATTGGTTCAGCTTTGATTGAAAAGGGCATCAAACCAACCATTACTGGTTGGATATATGCCATGCTCACAAATAGGACAGCCACTACATCCCTTCAGAACGAGACCATCAGCTTTAAGGTTTCCAGGGGATGCCCACAAGGCGGAGTACTATCTCCCCTACTGTGGTCTATCTTGATGGATAACTTGCTTAGCGATCTCGAAAGAGAAGGGGTAGAGCTGCAAGCGTATGCAGACGACCTTGTCATCTTGGCAAGGACCAAGTCAGGAAGGGTAGCATATAATATCCTCCAAAAGACGTTGGACGATGTCCACAGTTGGTGTCAGAGGGAACAGATGTCTGTTAACCCTGGCAAAACTGTAATAGTTCCCTTCACTAGAAAAAGGAAGTTGGAGGATCTTCCACCACTTTCCTACAATGGTGAGGTTATTCCATTTGCAGCGGAAGTAAAATATTTGGGGATTATCCTAGATAAGAAACTTACTTGGAACGCTCACTTGGAAAAATTTATCCATAAGGCCAGACTATCTTTGTGGACATGTCGCAGGATCTGTGGAAAATCTTGGGGCTTGGGACACAAACAAATCTATTGGATATATGTGATGATTGTTAGACCAATGATCACATATGGAGATATTGCCAAAAGCTTTACAGCGAACGGCCTAAGCAAAGCTCTCTGGTTTACAGAGACAGGCTTGTCTGGCAATCACTGGTGCTATCAGCTCCACACCGCCAGCAGCCATGGAAATCCTTCTGGACCTACCTCCTCTCCATATATTTTTGGAAAGAGAGGCAAGATGGACAGCATACAGAATTGTACATATTTCTAAATGCACAAATCAGGCTTATGCAGAACGAAGCAGAATACTAGCGGACAGTGAAAGTCACAGTATTCTGGGAATGACCTCTGACATAATGCCTCCAACAGTAAACTACGACCTGCCTTACACCGTCCTAATTCCAAATAGAGATGAATGGGTCCTCCGTAAGGATGAACTATTAAGAGCAGACAGCTGACGGTACACGGACGGCTCAAAAATACCCTCAGGCTCTGGTGCAGGTGTATACGGGCGCAGACCTAGGACAGAAATTTCAACCTCTCTAGGATCCTATGCAACCGTATTTCTGGCGGAAATTTACGCCATTGTTTCATGTGTGGAGAGAGTGGAGCAAGCCAATCTCATACATAGAACAATAAAAATTTTCTCGGACTGCCAAGCGGCTTTAAAAGCACTTAACTCTTGCCGTGTAACGTCGAAATTGGTTTTAGACTGCCAAAAAAGACTCTCCTCAATAGGAGAACTCAATAAAGTATTGCTGGGAGGGAGAGTGCCGCACGTGTTTCTATCGAACCAGAACCCACAATTGGCATCGCAATAAGTTTTGCCAAACAAACACTAAATACCTGGACAGCAAGAAGAGCTTTAGACTTCTGGCATAATTTACCAGGATTGGTTCATTCAAAGGCTTTTATACATCCTTCGAAGTATGTCTCCAAACAAATGTTAGACCATAGCAGGCATAACCTACGTTGTCTAACAGGCCTTTTAACAGGCCACTGTCATATGAATCATCATATGCTAAAACTTGGACTGTCGGAAGATCCGACTTGCCGTCTTTGTTTGGAAGATGATGAAACAGCAGAGCATATAATTTGTGCCTGCCCCGCCGCGGCTCGAATCAGGTATCTGATGTTTGGCAGGGTCTCTCTCTCGCCCTCGGACCTGAAATATCATCCACCAAATAAAATAATCGGCTTTGTTAAGAAGCTGAATTTGTTTGGTGAAATCTGAATAGGTGTGAGCCACAATAGACTCTTGTGAGTCGCAGTGGAGGGCCTTATAGACCCACTCACCACAAACCTAACCTAACCTAACTCAAATGCTGATATCAACTAATTTCTACTTCTTGTTAGAAATCTAAAAGCCAGCACCGAACTGGCCGCGAGAATGCCAATTTCTGATTGATTTATCTTTAAACAGAGCACATCACCTATTGTACACAACAAATGAAGAGGGAACTTAGGTCACATTCACTAAAACTAAATCCTTAGTTTGAACTAACGGACCGTTCAGTAGCTTAAAACAACGGTTGTCTGGCATTCTCTTCCATTTGCATAAACTGGAAGCAGATATTTCACTTCATTCTGCCACTGCACAGTACTTGGTCTGAATCTACACAATACAATTTGTGCACAGGAGCATGATTTTAGTTTGTATTCATGTTTCTCTTTCGGTATCTTGTGATTTTAATGAGAGACTGATTTAGATACATTCAACATATTATTATTTAATTAGAAATGAAACGGAATGAAAACGGGCAAATTACATGTTACTAAAATTTTCATCTGACTAGTGTTATCACAGAAAATTACCAAACTTTTATTAAGATTGAATTTCACACCACTAATATGCTGGAGGTTTTGATCGTACTCCATTTGTAGGTACTCAATTATAATTTTCATTGAAATAACAGAAAAAATCGTTCCTACACTGGAAGAAATGAAAGGAAAATTTGATTTCACGGTGCTTTTTACAGGTCCAATTATTTTTATTTCCGCTTCCAACTCAAAATATTGTTGGATATGTCCAAAAAGAATTCCTTGGGAATTCAAGATTCTGAGAAGCGAATATATTCTCCAAATAATATTGGAATAAATATGAATAATCAATTTAGCTTATTTCCATTTCAAACAACAGACACACATAGACTAGTTGATAGGGCACTAACGAGCAGCATAAATATTTTAATCGCGATTAAATTTGTAAATTGAAACGTTGCTTTTTCCAACGAAAAATACCAATTATTTACTAGCGTTACTTGATATATTTCGATATCAATTTTTTGAAAACATTATGTAACTATGATATGCTGTATGTGGATATTGATTGTAATTAGCAAAATTTATGTTTTCATCAGTTGAACGCATATTTTATATAATTTTCCAATTTCAAGATTATTTCTCATAATATTGCAAAATATATCCATCCATATATTCAAGTTACGAATAATGATAAGGATATTTAATTTTGGACGTAGTGGTCGCGAAATTCATTTAACTTTGGCAGACCATGATCTAATCCAAACACTTCTTGTTGACTCATTAATTTTGATAATGGAAAATCACTCCTTATCTACCGAGATACACCGAGATACAAAATATTGAGATAAATATTTGAAGTGTTATTATGTTATCTCTTATTAGGAAACATCAGATAGTTCAGTTTAAGAATGAGTGTTTCTGAAGGAAATCACAGATTTGAAACCTAGTGTCGGAGAATATATCTGATTTTTCAAATCTTCCTATTGGCCTCAGTTTTCGGATTTTTAATAAAAAAATCTTGAAAATCACACTCCAGCCGAAGAATTAGCAAATGTTATGGAAGATTATGCTTGCAATATAAAAAAATCTAAGAGGAATACAAAGAGTCAAGAATCAAAAGCACATTGAATACCACGGCGCAGATGCTGGAAGAAAAATACTACCAAAAATTTATATAAAATCAAACACGTTTACTTAAAACAACTTTAAGGTGAACAAGATAAAAGAAAAGTTCGGAAGTCCTGACAACACAAGAATTATTCGATATTCTCAAAGAAGTTAAATTTCTACCCCACAAAAAAATATTGCAATGTGCACTAACTCCCTTTCCTCCATTCAGTCAATTAAGTCAATCTTCACTGACCATCCAATTGTCCAGAACATACACGACATTTATCAAACTCTCTTCTCTCAATATAACAGTCAACAGTCTCTCTCATATGGCTTCCATCTTACATCGGCATTGATGGTAACGAAACTGCGGACCGCCTCGCGAAAGAAGCTACCACTAATAACAACCCAACACACATTGTCCAACTCGCAACCGACCTAAAGATCTACTTCAAAAACGTTACATAAGATTCTTGGCGATACCTCTGGCGCAATAGCACGACAGCACAATTTTAAATAGGACGTTATGGCGAGTGATAACTCGTTTGAAAGGCATTGACATTAATTTTGTTTGGGCTTAAACTAATTTTGACGGATAAATTGGATGAATACCAAAATTATTATTTCACATTTAAATATTGAAGATTTCTCAGTCCGCCTCTGCTTAGTTGTCAAAAAATTGTCGTTTTTTTAATAGTATTTGTTGCTTTGCAAAGTTTTTCTAAATAGCTTAAATCTTCAATTTTGTTATTGTTTAACGAGACGTTTAAGAGTTTACATAGGCAAAATGGTACCTACGTACTCAAGCCGACAAAGTAGCAGCTATCTTAATAATTGGTGAATCTAGAAAGAATCTCCATGAAGCGGAAAGTTTATTGAATGAGAGATACCCAGATCTCTCTATCTCGAGAACTTATTTGAGGGAGCTTCTTCACAAGTTTGAAGCAACAGGTAATGTTCAAGATGCCAAACGATCTGGTCGACCAACATTTAGTGATGATAAAAAAATTGATATAGTTGCTGAAATGGTAGTAAACCCTACTTCGTTTTCAACTAAAATTGCGTCTTTCTGTGAAGTGAGTAAAAGTACTAGGCTAAGGCTATATTGATATATTGATATAGTTGCTGAAATGGTAGTAAACCCTACTTCGTTTTCAACTAAAATTGCGTCTTTCTGTGAAGTGAGTAAAAGTACTAGGCTAAGGCTAAGGCTAAAAATAAATGTCACCCATACAAGTTAAAAATGGTGCACCACCTTTCGGATGACGACCCCGACAGAAGACTCGAATTCTGTGAATGTATGACAAATAAAATCAGTCAAAACGCATATTACACAAAAACAACTTGTTTTAGTGACAAAAAAACTTTTTGCCTCAATGGAAATGTGAATACACAAAATGTAAGGTATTGGAGTGACACAAATCCTCACACCTTTCGTGAACAACATACCCAATTTCCAGAAAAAGTCAATGTTTGGGCAGGTATTTTGGGAAACCACATAGTTGGTCCTGTTTTTCTAAATTCAAATTTAAGCGGTGAAGTGTATCTGGAGATGTTACAAAATGTAATTAAGCCGTTAATTTTTCGAAATTCTGGAAGATAATCCAGATGAATTCGGCCATCTGGAAATAACATTTCAACAAGATGGTGCTCCTGCACATTATCATGGTGCAGTAAGACGTAACCTGGATGAAGAATATCGAGGTAGATGGATCGACCGGCGAGGTCCTATAGAATGGCCACCTCGGTCACCAGATCTGACACCATTAGATTTTTTTCTATGGGGGTACTAGAAATCCAAGGTTTATACTACGGCACAAGATAGCATTGGCGTTTTAAAAGAAAGAATTATTGAAGAATGCAATGCAATTTCAGCTGACACATTCGAACGAGTACGACAAGAGTTTACTAATAGGATGTATGCCAGGAAGTAGACGGAGCACATTTCGAACACTTGCTATAAGAATCCATTGTTGATATTTGATTAATTAAATAAAAATAATAATCTCAATAATTTTGGTTTTTATTTAATTTATCCGTCAAAATCAGTTTAAGCCCAAACAAAATTAATATGGCTATGTAGCCAATGTCAATGCCTTTCAAACGAGATATCACTTGCCATAAGGTCCTATTCAAAATTATTGGCCAGAGTGGCGCTGTGACGTCATCTATTACTATTACGTCACATGTTACCATTCGTAGAGAAGTGTACAACACTTTATTTTCACCCTCCAAATTTTATTATTGTGAGTATAGCCGTTCAAAACATACGAGAGGGGGGAGGGGACTTTTGAATAGCACTATACTGACGGACTGCAAACAATTTTCTGCTACATATCAACAATTTCATTTGAGGCCCAACCTCAAGGAAATACTGCCCTACCGAAATCAAGAAAGTCTTACAGTTCCTGAAAGTTACTAATCTATACCGTAAAATCTAATTTGAAATATGTAATAACTATATGTAATTATTAGTATTTATTTTTTCTGTGCCAATGACCCGCGCTGTCGAGGCACGTTAAGCTAAAATGAAAAAGTCGAAAAAAGTTCTTATAATGTGTTTTCTAGAAATGTCCTTATATCAGTTACTATATATAGTCAACTTTAATTTTTCCGGTTACGAATACCTACTGTAGCTAGTGCAGACATCATCATGGAAGCCGACGCCGGCTACCGAGACAACTCCTAATAGTACCTATAGTTTTGCAAGTTTATCTGAAGTTACGGGGAATCGGTAAGAGACGTGGCATATATGTTATAAACGTACAAATGGCGTACGGTACCTATTTTACCAAGTAAAATTGAAAATACAAAGGTAACTGACAATACCAACGCCACTGGATAAATCAATATCAGTCAGTTGACGAAGTGAAAGGGAAGAACACACGCACGGGCTTGCCAATAAGAAGTCAGCTCTCGATAAAAATCACCAATCATGTAATTCGGAGAGTGGGGTAATTATGATTCTCGTACAACGCTGCCAGAGCTTGAAGAATCCCGTAACAAATACGGAAAAGTGCTCATCTTCAAATATTCATAAATTGAATTCATATTATTGATATTGTTAATAATAAAAAGACCCTTTTCTAATTATTATCACCACATATTTAGCACTTTAGCTTTTCCATAGTTAAACGTGGCAATATCGACTGCATTCCTTTCACAGCTTCAGATAAACTTGCCAAAGTATACATAACTTTCAACCACTGCT
Organism: Galerucella calmariensis; assembly: GCA_910591675.1. Classification (NCBI taxonomy): domain Eukaryota; kingdom Metazoa; phylum Arthropoda; class Insecta; order Coleoptera; family Chrysomelidae; genus Galerucella; species Galerucella calmariensis. The sequence continues at coordinate 83,426 of CAJUYG010001065.1, forward strand.
CAGTGGTATAGACAACATCAAAAAAATGGTGAATGTTAAATTTCTATTATTTTTTTTATAATTTTCATTCGGCAATTTCTATTATGTGTCTCATAATTGAAATACGTGAATTGAAATTATAAAATACATAATTTCCATTAATCAATAAAATAATTACCAAATTAAAATGTTTTAGAATAAATATATATTCATTTCAAGCGAAGTTATTAATTACCAGAACGGCACGCCATAGGCTGTAATTATTGGTTCATAATTAATCTTTCGAATGCTGAAAGGAGCGCTGCTCTTTCTCCGGTTTTTATGCGCAAGATGAAGTTAGAGTATTCAGAAGAGTATTTAGAACCACTGAATTACGTCTAATATAATGTTTGGTAATTTTTATTCGATTGAAAAAAAATTGAGCATTCAATTTTCATTTTTTTTTTGGTGAAATTAAATGGAAAATCCGAAAGGTCGGTAACTAATATGAATGACGTGGCCCTCCTCTATAGATTTTCCAAACAACAATGGAACCGTTGCTTTCGTTGCGCTTTGTGCTCCTGTTTTATACCAGAATAACACAAAATCCATTATATCGGGTCGAAGTTAATCATGATCCTGCTCCCAAATAGGCAACCATTTATCTGAATTCATTTGATGTATAGTCCTGGAAGTATATCAGACGCGGCGTAGATCCTTTTTACCGGTGATTAACTGGCATCTGTCTATACGCAGTAATATAGAAAAGCTCGTCTATCACTTTCCGTTCACGTTATAATTCACTAGACGCGTCGAATACCAGCCAACCTGGCATTTCCCAAACGATAACGGTCACGAAACAACTGATACGTTTTCCTGTTTCGACTGAGATTCTCCTTCATGTCGATGTCCAGCTGAAGGATCACTTAATTGGAACTGATTCTCACGAATAAAATAGCTAAGGAAAGATATCCAGGGGAATTAACAGTATCATGACGATACACTATAAATTTCCATTCCGGTGAAATACAAACCTTTCACGACAATAAAGGTGAATAAAATAAGTATCCATTTTACCCCTAGAAGAAGTAAACAATATTTGAATATTCATGGGTCCTCAGCTCATAGTCAATTTTGATAATATGTATATGTATGAATATTGGAGTGACATTCACTGAGACCGGAAAGATCTGTTGTGCCCCCTTACTTATACTCAGTTTCTGAGGAAAATCTCAGAGACTAGTGGATCCTCCAGACCTATTTGCCGGAGAAAATCTAGGATATTTGCAGGCTTCGACTTAGGTGTTCCTCTTCTATCCAGTATTTTGGTCATAGGAAAAGTATGTTATACCCTACGATTTTGTTGTCCTTTACATTCAACAAGTATGTGAATTGATGTTTATTCTTTCATGTCACAGAATCTACATTCTCTTTTATGTACCCATTCAGGCGACAATGTCCCGTTAGGATTCCTATTAAAATATTTACGGGTTGTAGTCACCAAGCAGAATCTTTGATAACCTAAGCCATACTAGATCTTTCCAGTGGTCGGATCTTCTCTTTCCAGTGGTCGGATCTTCTCTTCTTGCCGTAAAAGGGTCCGGCCCCCAAAAGGATGTTTCAGTCCCCTTCTTTCCTAATTTAGCTGCTATTTCATTCCTTCTATTCCAGTGTGTCCTAGAGTCCATATTATTTTCTGCTAGTTCATTCAGTTTGCCTAGGCACTCCCACACCATTTTGTAACTGATTACACAACAGCTCAGTGCTTTAATGGCTGGTTGACTATCCGACATTATGATAATCCTCTGTTTTTTATATCCTTTCAATATTGAACTGGGAACACTTTCTTATGACGTGAGTTTCCGCTTGAGAAATACTTGGGGTTTTTCCCAAGCTTTCAGAGTATTTGGTTCCTGACCCCCTACACTCCTATCCCACTTCTTTTTATTGCTTTTGAAATCCGCCTGTGTACCAATTCAGTTGGTTCATCATCATCAAGACTGTGGATAATACCAAATACCAAGGCATTAGGATCCACTTCTTAACATGAATCAGTCCTCCTACTTCTTCCTATTTAAAGCCTGTTGTCGGTTCTGGCTAAATCTTGTATGTGGATTTCCACACTGACTTATGTTCGCTGCCTTCGCATCTTCCTCCAAAGAATCTCTCCATCATTGCTTTGGTCTTCATCTCGTACAGAACAGAATAAACCAAAAAACTTGACATAGTATATATACTTCGTATGTTTTCAAGATATTAGGATAATATTTTCTTGCTCAAAAGCTAGACTGATTTGTGATAAGATGTTATATTATATAAAACGTGGAGCGATTGTATGTTGTTCCCTATTCTAATACAAACACTTTACTCAAACAAGACCCGGACAGAAATGGATGTACATATTATATGCTCAAAATTACGAGGGTATTCGGTTACTTAACATGACAACTACTACAAAAATACTTGAATCAAATTTGGATCGACCATAATTCAACCGTTAATAAACATTGAAAAATTATAGGGTGCTGCAGCATTGAATTTGGAAAGTCATACATATAAAAATGGATGGTTCTTGTTATATGCTAACCAGTAGAAATAACAATATAACTTTTTTCACTGGAACACCCTTCATTTTATTTTTTCTTCGTTCGTGAAACCCTATTTTAATGAATTCAAATATATTCAACATCATACTTCCACTTCCTATTAATTGTATTCCATTGAAGTCGAAACTTCTTCAGTCAATATTTTGGTAGAGGCATTCATTCATTAATTTTTCCGGGAAATTTGTTTTTTAGGAAAATAAATCTTCCGATAAATAGTTGAGAATTTCCAAAGTAGAAATAAAAAGAGAATAACAACTGGAGATTTCTTGAATTTAAAACTTTTTATACGGTGCGTTCAGCAAGTAATGAATTTTTATTTGATACTCTCTATATTTCATTTCGTGAATTAATTTTGTATCCAAGCAAAAAGTTCTGACAACCAGATTCATTCATGCATTCGTTTGGGTTGTGCAGCCCATACACTCGAACTGATGTGTACCATTTAACATGTTTTCTACTTCCATTCCAGAAGCTTCGTCTCTTCTATATAGTTTGACTGGAAAGATGTTCAGTAGTGATGTGTGTATTATTTCCTCTTCATTGCTTTCGTCCCAGTCTTTGTAAGTTCTCACAGAAGCAGAGTATGTGAATAGGTGTTTCATTATAGAGTTCGCATTTTCTGCACATAGGCTCACTACCTTTCCCCTTCTTCTGCATATGCTTCCTCAGAGTGAGATGTCCAGTCTCCAGGTCGGTAGCTGTCTTAAAATGTTCATTTCCAGCTCTTCCCAATTATGCAATCCTCTGTGATTCCACAAAACGGTTCGGGTCCTGTGAAGTCTACTTTAGAACTTTATTCTTTCTTGCCAGTCTCTTAGGGGATTTTTCACAGTTTGTTACCAGTCTAGACAGGGACGTATATAAGGGGGGGCTTTGGGGGTTCAAACCCTCCCCATGGAAAATACAATAATTTTTCATTAGCATACTGCCGCAATATGAGTATTCATCGGAATGTGGCAATAGAAATAGATTCCTCGACAATTGTGAATAATTTAGCTGAAGAGGTTAAATTTACTTTTGTGAGATTGATTTTCTGTTTTAATAAAAGCTCCAATTTTCAATCATCTATCACTTTTTAAACTAGGTGCTCCCAAATTAATATACATCTCCGCTGGTATGGGAATGCGGCGAAGAACTTAGAAGACTGGCGACTCGGAACAGTGTAACACCGGAGTGGGTCCCAGGTCATAAAGGAATCGCAGGCAATGAAAAAAGCTGACGAACTCGCAAGAGTAGGATCGTCAACTCTGATGAACGGACCCGAACCTGCTGTGGGCATCCCCAGATGCTCCACTAGGTCATGGTTAAAAGGGTGGGTAGAAGAACAATCCATAAAAATCTGGAAGAATACGCCCAGGCAAACACATGGGAAGAAATTTATAAAATATATACAATATAATACAATATAATATATACAATAAACTTAGATTTAGAACCGATGTACACAATCTAAACCTGAGACAAGTTGGTCGCTTAACGATGCCTAAACATTCAACCGCCTTATTTGAGGGCTGCTTTTCATTCAATGTAGTTAGGATTTGGAACTGGATACCCGATTATTTAAAAGTACTCACATTGAATAGATTTAAACGTGAAATTAAAAGTAATTTGTAAAGTAATGGTAGCTTAAAAGCGTAATGGAAGATGGATACCTATATTATCTATATTAATTTTCTTTTCTTTGAAATGGAATAGTATTATCATTTTCAGTAGTAATAACCCAAGGACATTGATAATTGTTCGAAAAAATCTTATGACAGATTTCGAAAGCTTGTTGCTTGGAAACAGACCGACGCCGTAGGCGGAGGTCTGTTGCCTACAAGCAACAAGCTTGAGAAAGTTGTCATAAAATTTTTGAGCATTTATCAATGTCCGAGGGTTATTCGGATAGAAAATTTTTTGTTTCAGTATTACAACCAAATCGTGACATTTCGAAATATTAAATATTCGAAACTTCAAAATCGAAATAAATCAATATGTATCCATAGCAACGTGTGAAAATTGCCCATGGTCTGTTTTCAGTGTAATGTTGACATGATTGGCTGAGATTGTTCATATGATATAAAATGAGGAAATTTGATTGGTTTTTGGAATTGTCAAAAAATTGTCTTTGTAATAAAACCTGTAATTTCTGGTTTCTACACAAAATGTTAATATTAAATGATAATTGATTTGTAATTCTCTTCTTGGTAATGGGTCTCTCACGGTTTTTTTTTTCTCTTTAATTCATTTATTCTTGGTTTATTCTTATTTTCTTTATTATTTTTTTACTTTTTTGTAGTTTGTATTATTTTTGAATTGTATTCATAGTTATAGTGTATAGGTTTAAGTATTTAACTGGTTGAGTGGAAGAGCAAATTCTTGATTCACTCAAGAAATTTGAACCCTGCCATTTGGCAAACTGCTGTGTAACATAATGAACCTTTTTATGTATATCTTCACTTGTATGCACTGTATGTTTGGCCAATAAAAGCATTTATTATTATTATTATTATTATTATTATTATTATTATTATTATTATTATTATTATTATTATTATTATTATTATCATTCCAAGTATGCACTTGCTCAGCACTTGCTGGTAATGTTCACCTATCCCGAGCGTGTGTAAACGCAAATGGGATCAGGCTCGGAAGTCACATATTTAGAAATTTACGGACAGTGTGACAGGTATTTAGAATGGCAGCCTTCTGCAGATCGATGTATGTATTTTTGTGTAGACCTAATTTGGTAAGGCTATCTTGTAGAGTTTTGGGAATTAGTCCCGTAGATGAAACGATGATCGGTACCACCTCTATTTTCTCTGCATGCCACATCTGTCTTACCTCAATTGCAAGATCGGTATATTTTGCAATTTTCTCGTTGTATTTGTCCAGAATATTGTTATTATTGGGTACAGCAACATCCACCAGATAAACCGAGTTAGCTTTTTTATCCACAACTACAATATCAGGCCGGTTATTCGTCACCCGTCTATCGGTGATAATTGACCTATCGTAGTATAGTCTAAAATCAGCATTCTCTAGCACCGAATTCGGATGGTACTTGTAATATGGGGTGTAGGTGTTCACTAATCCAAATTTGTTGGCCAACTTCTGATGGATGATGTTGCAAAGTTGATTGTGCCTACGTAGGTAATCAATGTTAGCTAAGGCTGAACATCCCGACGTAATGTGTTGTATCGTCTCTGTTGTTTGTTGGCACCTTCTGCACTTGTCCGTAGCGATGTTTGGATCTTTCATGACAAATTTCTTGTAATTGTTGGTATTAATTACTTGGTCTTGAATTGCCATCATAAATCCTTCTGTTTCTGGAAATAATGTTCCATCAGATAGCCACTTATTTGATGCTTCCTTGTCGATATGAGGTTGATTGAGGTCGTGATGATGTCGACCATGAAGCGCTTTCTGGGCCCACTCCACCTGTTTGTCAGAATCTGTAACGATTTCAGAATCTGTAACGATTATTAATTAACGATTATTATTATTATTATTATTATTATTATTATTATTATTATTATTAT
>CAJUYG010001065.1:114566-159647 GCA_910591675.1 Galerucella calmariensis
GTACAATGCGGGACCAGCTGTTACAGACGAACTATATAAGAGATAGAAAAATTCTGCTAACACGTTCCCGACATCCGAAAACACCATTTCATCTTATACCGGGTTAAATATTTCATCTTTTATCCATTTAGTTTCAAGATGAGCTGTTTTTATTTTGTTTTTCACTATATTTATATAAAATGATGCACGTTCTTCCCAAGAAAGTTTGATTTGAAATTAGACTTTTTCATATTTGTTGTGTTTGATGTTTTTTTGTTTAGGATGATAATCAATGCTCCTAACTTCTCTCCTACAAGACAGCTTCTGATCTCAAAGCAGGAGACTGGCAATGTAATATGTCCCTAGAATCTCAGTAGATGCTTAATACTTTCTCCTCAAAAATAAACGGGTGACTTGTTCCAAATAGGAATTAACATAGTGGTTGAGTTTGCAAAAATGTCCCTAAAGCAGAATGGTGGAGGTCTTCGGTACAATTTTATTGTAATTGAAATTTCAAAAATCGCATCTATTTGAAAAAAACTATTCAAGTTGAAAGGTCGGAAGCTTTCTTATAAATTGTAGTATAATATTCAATATACTATTCAAATTCAATGCACTAAGAAAAACAAGAAAACCCAAACCCGGTTGATCAAAGTGTAACTATGTATGAAAATATCAGAAAATAAGAAATAGAAAAAAACAAACCCGGTTGATCAAAGTGAAACTATGTGAAAAAATAGAAAATAAGAAATAAAAAACTAAAAAAAACAAAAAAACCCAGGTCCAAACCTGGCTTCGAACCTAGGACCTCTGGGTTGTGAGCTCATCGAAGAGAAGGTTAAAGGCTGCATGGACGCATGCGTAATCGCAAAAGCCACATGTAGTTACTACTAAATTTGACAACGTGGGATCGACATAAAGAATGGCTCTTTAGCCTCTCGTAAAATATCCAAAAGTTATCAGTAAAAAAAAGAAAAAAAATATAGAACAAGAATTAGAAGTTTCGTAATCACAGATAGCTAAAATGCAAATAATGGGGGAAAATCAACCTTAAGTTGCGTAATGCAACTCCGCAATTCCAATTGTTACTATATATGGGCCCCAAAGTATCTGAGTTATTGGAAACCCTTAAGAAAAAAAAATTTGATTCCACTTTTTATAAGGAAATGGAAGACTTTTTCGATAAATATTATATAGGTAAGAAAAATTTTGTTTATGCCAGAACAAAATTCAACCAACGTTATCAAAAATAATGAGAGTCTGCTCAAGATTATATTAGTGACCTCATAGTTCTTGCAAAGCAGTGCGATTTTCATAGTCTTGAAGATGGACTTATTCGAGATCGTTTGGTAGTTGGAATAAATATAATAATAATAATAATAAATAAAAGATACCAAGTTAAGCGAAACCTTGCAGATGGATAGTAATTTAATATTGGATAAGTCCATGGGAAAAATTACACAGATCGAGAGAATCAAAGAAGAAAATAGAGAATTGAGAGGAAAAATGTAAAATAGGCTCAATCGCGTAATGCAAAAAGGTATAAAAAGGAGAAATAGATGGGATGAGAGTGAACATTCAGATGAACATAATGACGAAAATACGTACATGATGTGGTGGAACTCCTGGCCATTCAAAGTTCAAATACCCTGCCAGTGAAGTCAGATGTCAAAAGTGTAAAATAGTTGGACACTATGCAGTCCAATGCCACTCCAGGAATTTCAATGAAATTGTCGACGAAAAGTTTACATCCTCATACTATGATGAATCTAGTAAAGAGCCGATAGGAGGAATAGTCGTCATCTTCAAGTGCTGCCGAAATCTTCGACATCAGTGTCAGATAATATACACCAACCTGAAGATACAAGTGGAACTGAAGTAATCAAAAAAGAAAGACCCAAAAGACACCGAAAAATTTGGATGATTATGTTTAACGTTGTTTGTTCCGTTCCGTTTTGATTGTAAATAGTTATGAATTTTAAAAAAGGGCATGTAATAGTCAATATACTAATCAACTGAGATCTATGTCATAATAAATGTTCAGCGTCAGAAAATATTAAATAGAGTATTAAATTCATAAACATATTTAGATATTTAGATACATCCATCACACTACATAAACGGTGAATGTTACGTACACATGTGTTTCCTAAGGCCTCTTTCACACGGTCAGGGTGCTTGTCCGTCCGATTTTTCGCCCGTCAGCCGGACAAGTAGTAATACACAGTCTAGCATATGCTCTTTCACACTTTCCGGACACGGGTGAATCGCCGTGCGGGCATACAAAATGCCCGGATGTACCCGCTAGAACGGAGCTCAGACGGGCAATCGCCCGGACTACGCCCTAGCGGACCACAGTGTGCTATGAATGCGTTTACATGATCCGGGTGTCCGTCCGATTGGCATATACTTGTCTATACTAGTTTGCAGGCAAATAGCGTGTAGTCTGTTGTTGAGAAGACTGTTTGTGTACTCTGCAGTGTAGCTACGAGCATTTGATCATGTCGAAAGAAGTAGAAGAAATAGATTCTGAAATCCTGATTAGTTTAGTTCAGGTATCTGCTTTCTATCAAAGGGTGAACCCAAATTTCCCTATTACGTTGTTTTTTTCGCCGATGTTTTAATAAAGCGAACAAAATCTTTTCGCGTCTACTGTCCATCACAATCAGCGGCAATCTGAAGTATCTAGCACCAAGTGGTGGCCCTGGCCGGGCGATCATACGGACGGATAAATATCCTGACAGTGTGAAAGAGGCCTTAGGGTACAGTGACCCGTGAAAAGTCTCGTCAATTTTTTCATTTGGCTCCTGCTAAGGTTAGATGTAGGTACCGTAAGTCAACGCCTTTTTGACAGGAATGTATTGTGCTTTCGCACTGTCATGATGTTTTTTTAGTCGACTGAGATGTACATCCTCCTGGTTCAGGACCAGTGAATACTGTTTGCTTTGCTTTGATTCAGTTAAAGTTCCTGGACAGTTGAGCATAACCCAATCGAATGAATTAACAGTGCCCCCATCTGGTTGTCAAAACTCACTGATTGGAGAAAAAATCAATTCACGAAAAGAAATATAGAAAGATAAACTAAAAATGAATTACTTGGACGCACCGTATAAATAATTTCCAATTTGAGGAAACTCTTCCGTTGTTATTCTCTCCTTATTTTCACTTTGGAAATTCTCAACTATTTATAGAGAGATTTATTTTCGTGAAAAAAGCGAAAGCAACATTAAACTTTAATTATCTTTTGGACAGAACAGAGATTGATTTTAATTGATGTAGATATATCAAAAATTATCTAGACATATTAGAGGAAAGGATTTATCGAGGACTTCTCACGCAATGACAAAATATATTGCAGCAATTTTCACGTTGTTCCAAGGAAAATAAATAATCTAGTGGCTGTAGGTCCGACGAGACGGCCAATCGATTTTTAGTACTGAACAAGAGTGATCGCCAGTTATTTTTTAACGTATTCTGGTGAAATATGACAAGTGTCTACATTCCATTTTTCAAAATAATTACTTTCAATCGTGAAAAATTGACGTATTCTTCACGACAATATTATTATCAGAGCCGAACTTCAGTACGGACGCGCGGCAGATTTTGAGAGGGTGACCGATTGCTTGAGAAAGTTGTCATAAAAGAGAAATTATTTTGCCATATTTTACAATAGAAATTATCACCTTTTGTAGATTATTTAGACCAATTTCCTAAAAGTATTTTAAGATGCTTCAGTTTGGGTGAAGATTACTGTTATATCCAGTACTCTCCTACGTGCTATTATGGGAGTTTGTATTGCTTTCTGTAAGTCTGAATGGCCTTGTCTACTGTCCATTCAGGCGGCAGTGTCCTGTTATTGAACTAGGTACCTACACTATGGGCTGAATATCCGTTTCAAATACTTGGGGTTTTTCCTGAGCTTTCATGTTCGGTTCCTGACACGAACACTCCCATACATGTCCCTTCTATTGCTTCAGAGCCTTCTGTATTCCAACGATTTGCATAATTACCAAGTCTGTTAAGTATACCAAGTATAAGTACGATTAAGAGTATAATGAAGACTATGACAATGACTAGGACGAAGACTCGAAGAGTTTGACGAAAGCTTTGACGAATACGATGGCGATAAGATCTGAAATACGAAACTCCCATTATGTTTAGGTTAGTGAAAGAGTTAATTATTATGGATGGAGTGAGAAGCTATATTCTCTTATTCTGTAGAAAATATATCCGCTAAATGGGTTTTAATAACCAATTCAGGAGGTTTGACTTAAAGATTTCTAGCAGTGACATGGTGAAAATTGACTTTCGCAGTGGGTGCGCAGACCTTTGATAATAGATGAATGTAGTAATTCTAAGTATTTTCAGTAGTAATACCCCTAGGGTCTTGATAATACAGAGATAATTTTGTCATAGAGGATGCTGAAAGCGTGTTGCTTGATAATAGTCCAAGGCCGCAGACTGAGGGCTATTATCTTTGAGCAACACGCTTGAAGGATTCTCTACGACAAAATTTTGAGTATTTATCAAGACCCGAGGAGTATCTGTATCTGTAGAGTAGGGAGGGTGAGTGTGTAGGCTCACAGCACTTAGGCCACATGTGACCCATTGTACATCCTCCCGAAGAGTTGTCCTCCTAGGTCATTGTCCATCCTGTCCTTCTCAGGAAGGTGGACAGGTCACTGGGATACATCTCCTAACCCGAGGAGTATTCGATAAGATAATTTTTTACTTTGTAGATATCAAAAAATTGATTGTCAATCTCTGATGTTTAATAATTTTCAATACAAACTTTATTAGTTTTAATCAAATATAATTCATTTTTATTTAAAACTACAGTTGTGAAAAGTACAATTGGTAAATTAGTTGAATCGTTAAATGCAATACCAAATCTTCGAGACATTTTTAATCCAGTTGTCAGTTTGACGTTTTTAATAAAAAATAAACACCAAACTGAAAACACCACATGTAGGGTATTATCGCTGTAATATAGCGGTGATTGGATGAAATTTGACACATGACTTGAAATTGAGTAATTTGATTGGTTACTATATTCAGTAAAAAATTATCAGTGTGATAAATCCGATTTTATAAGGGAGATCAAGTAAAATCGATTGCAACATCACAAAAAAAGATGAAGATAAGACAGTAACATTTGAATGAAAAAATGTAACATAAACTTCACGATTTATCAGATACAATATCATTCCGGTGTTTACAAGAAGTTTTGCAAGAACAAATATAGCATTGAACGTTTAAACACGGAGATTTTCCGGAGCAAAAATACTTTGTGTAAAAGCTCCATAGCTGTGATACCTTAATAATAATGAGCCATCCCTAATCATTTGTTATGTCTTCTGATTTTTTTACTGGATTGATCGCTATTTTGTTTTAATCTCTCCTTCAAACTGTACGAACCAAGTATTTTATTTCCTTCAATGGATTTTCGGTAACCTAAAATCGAATTTCATCCTTTTCGGGTTGTGTAACAATGCAGAGATTGAGTAATTCGATATACTCACGGCACATCTTAAAATTCATTTATAATCAAATTCTTTGTCGCAAAAAGCCCTCGGCTTTCATTCTATTGAATTTCCCATTTCTGAGACGATGAGAATGTCTCTACTTTTTTTCTTAGTCTTTTAGCGAAAACTAAAAATTTATACAATAGGTTTGTATAAAATAAGACGTTGAAATTCGAACAATAATAACGAATTGTAATCCATCGTTTTGTTTAAAATGTGATTATGTCCTAATGAAAAGCCTGGTAGTTAAATTAACGGCCCACACCCGCCGTCGTATTCTTTACAAAAATTTTCAGTGATTTATACAAAAAGTTTTTTCTAATCGGGCGTTTCTCGTTTGTCTGAAAGGGATTCAAATTTATCTAAAACCAGTTTTAATTTGTTTATGAGACGGGTGGGAATTTGTGAGGATTAACGGATTACTGAAACTTCTCTAAAATATTTTACTGTTGACCTCGTTTGCATCTGATTCAACTTAAAAACGGAGCATGGCCGAATAATTTATGAGATTACACTAGACACCTCAACCAGTTACTACCAAATCTGTACTACGAACTGATAAGTTCGAAAAGCCTCACGTCAAGTAATATACCGAGTGATTGATACTAGTTGATACTAGTTGATATTATCCGACAGTTAAGTATCCGTCGGATAAAAGTAACCAGCAGATAAAGTTCCAGTTTGTTTGGAAGCGGTTTATCAACTCGTTTTTATTCTCTAGTTTGTTAACTAACAGATACAGAAACTTGGCAATGCTGACGAATGAATTTAAGCAATCTCTTTGGTTGTTACTAGAACAAGGTCACGTCACATGAATTAATATTTTTGTTAGGTTATTGGTGAATGTTTATCCAAAGGTTTATGTGTTTTTATTTATCTTTCTTGAAGAGTTTTTAGTTGTTGAATATAAATTTTTCGAATGATTATATTCTGGATAGCGGCGGAGACGAGGATATTGTGCAAGTTCTTGAGTACGAAAGAAGGCCTTATACAGTTAGGGAAAGAGTGGACAACTTCGAAAAGTGGTATGACAAGAGAGGATGACAAGAGAGACTGTTCTATCAATATTAGAACTGATTGAGGATTCACTTGAATGTCGAACTGCTGCTTTACCCTGCATCCAAGCCTCCTCTTTCGATCTCCATGTTGCCCCTTCCGTTTTTTATTTTCTATTTTTATGTTTATTTGCAATTTTTAGAAGCAAATCTCTCCTCTGCTGTGAAATTGCATCCTCTCTTCTTAGTAGTACTAGTACTTTCCATTTTTTACTTTGCTCAAAACCCAAGTAAATTTGACACAACACCACAACGAAATCAAAACACAACAGCTCTACCGAATAAAGTGAGGTTATGTCATAAACCTTAACCTCCAGATATAGACCTATCCGCCAGTTGAAACTGAAAGATAAATATTTGACATTTTATCTGCCGGATAAAGTTATCCTGTTGTTGATAAATTGACCTTTCCAAAATAACTGGTAGTTAAGCATTAACTGACGGATAAATTGCTATTGATAAACCGGGCCTGAGTGGTCAAATTTTACTCATCATGTACTAACCCCTTCCAATTATATTTAAGTTGAAAGAAACCAGAAAATAATTTGAGTTAGTTTGCATAAGCCTACGATTACACCGTAAAACAATGATCGAATGCTATTTAAATTTCAGGTCAAGTATTAGGTTAAATAAAATCACATCAATTAATATGCAGACCGGCACACAAACAGACAAATTTCAATAATTACCCTACTGGTTCACCACTGATGTTCGCGCCTTATCTGGGAGCACTTTCAACCCGCAGTGTTGCCAATTTTCTGAAAAATCCCAGTTGTTTTGTAATGAAGTAATAGATGGGTTCATTTACAGATTTTTCATTAGAATTTAAGTGCCTCGGCAACTATGGCCATTGGCACTGTACAAAGACAAAAAGGACATATTATAAATACATACACTATCTTAAAACATAAAATATGTAAAATACTTGGTAAAATATCAATCTAGTTTATATTTTTTGGTGGAGGTTAGTTGATTTGAGGAATTTTAATGTCTTTGGGATTTCAGCAGTGCAGTTTAAAAGCTCTCTCAGGTTTGGTCTTAGGTCTAGGCGCTTGTATGTAATGGTGTACTCCTGGCAGTATGTGAGAATATGTTTTATGGTTGAAGCACTATTGCAGTGACGGCAGACGGGAAGGTTTTCAGAAGACATCAAGTAACCATGTGTGTATCTGGTATGGTTGATCCGCAATCGTCAAATGACAGCAGCCTCTCTCCTGGTTAAGAAATCGAGGGAGAGACAGCCGATTAATGGTTGTATATCGTGAAGGGCTGTTTTGCTGTTGTGCCAAAAATTTTACAGAATTGTCATTATAAAAATGCCAATAATTCAGTAAACCACATGGTTTGATATCCCTTCCAGAATATCTAGTAGCCTTAATTTCTCCCAATCGAAGAAACCCCAAACAATATACTACCTTCACTTCTTTTCCTATCTTCAACAATTCAACTAGACATTCATACCATTCGAGCACGATTTTACCTCAGTCTATCTAAGGTATTGAGATATTTTCATCCCATTCCAATGAGATGTATCTTTATCTGTAGAGTAGGGACGGTGAGTGTAGGCTCACAGCACTCAGGCCACATGTGACATTGTACATCCTCCCAAGGAGTTGTCCTCCTAGGTCATCGTCTATCCTGTCATTCCAAGGAAGGTGGACAGGTCACTAGGAGACATCTCCTTTATATCGGCAAGTGTTTCATAGTATGGAGGTGTTTCCTCAGTTGACAGTGACGTCAGAAATCCTACCGTTAAACGTAGGTTATTCCTAGTCATTGCCAAATATTCCTCCGGCGCCAGCTTCCCAGGGTCGCCCAGGGTGATCCTGGCAAGACTGCATCCTTTCATTCCATCCCATCTCCCATCCAATGAGATGAAGCCAGTATTTTAAAATATAATGTATTTGACGTTTTCGAGAGAATTAACGTTGAAAGTATCTACAGGAAAACTTAAAAGCCGAGCTTGCACCTATAAACATACTTAATAGAAAACCGTTTATTTAAAATGTTTCGAATAAATAGTATCAATGAATTAATGGGAAATTTATTAAAATAGGGCCGGCAACACTGCTTAACCTACCTCATTACATTTTCAGCAATCTTTGGAAAAAGAAAACGTGTTGTGTTTCTCAAACGACGTGTCAAAGTATTTCTTTTAAAATTGAAGTCACGTTTTTAACTTGATTGCTTAGATAATTTGCAAGGTGATAACTGAACGTTGGAGGGTTTAATTTTGTTTATTTGCTAACTGATTATCTGAGTTAATCGTTTTTTCAACTGGGTGATTATGTCTGTGTGGTTTGTTAAATGGAAATATTTTAATTTTTAGCGAATACAGAATCAAAATAGACTAATAGGAGAGACGCCTTGTGTAATTTAGCAGTGGACTTTGAATAATATAATGATGATAATGAAAGAGATGATGATTATGAAAATTAATAGCACCAGTTACTCAGGCTGGTAATAGTTATTTACGTAACTAGTTATGAAAAGAGCGATATTTTTCAACAAGCGTAATATTTGCCAAAACGAGTTTTGCAAATTATGCGAGTTGAACAATGTCGCTCTCTACATAACGTGTTTACGTACAACGTTTCATCTAATGCCGCGCTTCTATAATATTTAATAAAATCTTCAATTACAATGGTAATATTAAAGTGGATTCAACTGGTGCTAGAAGTATTGTTACTATGGAGTATTCACCCAGAAAATTGATTTACTTTGAATAACTGTGTCCTTATTAATGTTGTTTTCAATGTTTATAAATCTTAAAATAGTATTGAATTAAAATAATGGGGTAATTGTCAGTTTAAATAATGAAATAATTGTCAGTTTTGACAGTACCTAATTAATAAATTATTCTTTGAAACTCAAACAGTTACGTGGAGTTTTCACATAGCTACTTTTCATAACTGATATATGATAGCCGAATTAGGTGAAATAACTTATTTCGACGTGTGTATTACTGAGAAATTTGAATATATAAAGTGTTTATCTTCTTGTATTAACTTTTTTTGACTGACACTGCTTGGTTTTCATTCAATTTGTCTCAAGGCTTGGGAGAACGTGGTATAGTTGAAATAATACCTTTCTTGGTTTGCGTCATCGATTGTAAATCTCCTTCTATCACATTACGTAGGAAGAAATGGAAAAAAGGCAGGTCTGTGATTAATCCTAATAAAAATATTACAATAATGAACCGTTTGAATGTTTTACAAACGTTAACCCTAATCTTTGACTTACAAAAATTTGATTGGTTGATGTTTAGATCACGCGCCAGCGCAACCTATCAATCGCGAGATTAAAATACTATGAAGGCGTAACTTTCGTAGCGGCAATGTGTCTTACGTCTTTTTCTACTGTCACACTGACAGTTCTTGTCAGGTGTGTGCTTTGTTGCTTACGGTCACATATTATTTATGAGAAGTGAATATTAATCTTATTGTTTTATTTATTAAAGTAATACAAAAATATGCATGGATATACGGAAAAACATCAGCATTTTGAAAGTTCTGAATTATTTTCAGTTAGGAAAAGAAGCTCGTAATTATTAATTTCATAGCCTCCTCGGCTTTTGCTTAATACGATCCTGATGATTTTATTTATCAAATTTAAGGTTAGCTATATGTCAAAATAGCAAATAAAATAAACGACATTCCGAAAACCCGGATATACGTCACAATCGATGACGCACACCAAGAAGGGTATTATTTCAACTATATCAGCCATATTCAGTATCACCATAACGACCAGCAGAATACAAACAAAGATGCGGATGAGATGTGGAGTGGAAGTTCTCATTCAGAAATCGCTTTTGGAAAAATGCACTTTGGAAGGGACATGCTTATCTAGAGTGTGTGTGCGAAGGAGCTACCATTCCTCAGCTTTGATGTTTTTTTTGGGTCAAATAATATTGAGACAAAAATTTCAATTCCCTACTACCTCCCAGTGGTCAATGTTTTATTCAAGTAACACCTTCATCGATATTTACACTTGCCAAGAAAAGTTATACATTGGCATTAACTCGAGTAGTTCGAGATAGCAAAGACTCGCCTCTACACCTAGAAATCTAATAACACAACCATGGATCCTTACCGACAAGAACTATACAAACTGTGAAATAATACACGAATCGGCACAGCCAGAAAAAAACAATCTAAAATAAGACTAGCTGAAAGAGTGAATTACCTTCTAATAGAAAGAACGTGATGAAAAGTGGAAAAACAACTAATACTAACTTACAGACAATACATAGGTGAATTCTTACTGAGCGAAATTTCAGGCTTTAACCACATAGCAGTGAAGACTGTAAGGCTTTTCAGCATGACATATTTGCAGCTCCACTATATGTAAAGAGTGCTGACGTCAGAATACTAGCTTCAAGAGCCTGCCACCAAGTAATGTCATACAGTGTCTTGCACTTTTTTCCACCACCACTATCGAAAGTCATCTTTTGTGCCTTGAAAAGCAACTGCAAAGTTGATGTTTCCGCGAGCTGTCATAATTTGACATTATTGGCGCTTTTAAGCAGAAAGTAACTTTGGCGCACGCCTAATTTTTTTTTTAGATAAAAGAGAGCTGAGTAGTTGTTTTAATATAAACTGTAGAATAAAATATTTTAGTTGATTTTCTAATATATGGTAAAACATCCAACAGTATTTTCACTAGTAATACCACTAGAGGTCAAAAAATTTCTGGATTTAATTTGACCTCGTGTGGTATTCGGTAAGAATATTCCACACCAAATGTGTTTCCAACAACATCAATTTTCGTCTTTATCAAGTTCTTGCAAAACAGGTTTTGTCAACTTGATTATTCAGTTACCATGGCAACTCAGTGAAACTTTAAACTAGAAATTATTTCTGTCAAAAATTTGTCAAAACAGCACGACGTAGAAAAATGTCTCGCTTCGGTCAAGAAAGTAGAGAAAATATTCGCCAGAATATTAAGCAGTTGAGACCAGCGAATACTAGGAAATCGAGGGCAAGTGTATGGAAGCAGTTTATAAACTTTCGCACAGAAAAAGCTTATGATTTCAACAGAGCGGATATACCTGTGAAAGAACTGGCGCTCATTCTTGAAGACTATGCCTTCAACATGCGAAAAAAGAACTCCGTAGACTACAAGAAGAGTGTTATCAAAGTTCTATGGAATTCTACAGCTAAGCAGTTGCAGGAATATTTTTTCGAAAGTTATAATCCATACATTAATCCATTCTCTGACATAGAATTTGTCAACGCAAGAGCTGCAAAAAATGCTTAGCGTCGGAAGCTACAAATAGATCCAACCTAAGGCAAGTTCATCCGCACTATCAGCAGACGAATTGAGCTTTGGGACGAAAACACTCCGGAAGAATTGCAAAGAAAGTTCTTTCATATTGCTGCTCATGAATTGGCCTGGAGAGGAAATGAGGGAGCGGCAGCAATAATAGAATATTTTGTGGAGGAACTCGACAATCAAGGGAAACCAACAGGACGCATTGAGTATAACCCAGTTTTCTCCAAGACCACTCAAGGCGGTTCAAAAAAAATGGCCGACAGTAAGTGGCTTGTACCGAATACAGTCAATGAAGAATTATGCCCAGTAAGACTGTTCAAAAAACTAATAAGCAAGCGAGACTAGCTCATCAAAACGAATCGTTTATTTGTAACTCCAAATCCAAACTGGCATTACCCCAATTCCAAAGGTTGGTACAAGAACAGCCCGGTTGGACAAAATACAATATCTTCCTGGTTCAAATCGGCGGCATCAGTGATTGGAATCGATGTCGACAAGATGAAGATAACAAATCATTCTGCGAGGGCCACTGCTGTTTCAACTCTAGCCAAAACGGGAATTGGAGAACAGCAATTAATTAAAATAACAGTGCAGTCACTCCATAAAACCATATTGACTCGGGCCATCATCAGGATATAATTGACGCAATGAGGTCTGATTCAACTTCTGCAAAGACAGTCCAAGAACCTCTAAATCAAGAGCAAACAACTTCAAATCAACCTGCCATAGCATACAATAATTGCGTTTTTAACATCAATCATAATTTAATATAAACATCAATCATAATGGTCCATGAATTCAGAAAACATTTAAGCTTTTTGTTGAAATTAATCAGAATTATTATGTAAACAAATAAAAATTAGATTGTCAAAAAAATATTCTGTCATTATAAACGTCAAAATAATTCGCTGTTACCCACCAGGAAAAAATTACCGATAAAATTCATCCGTTGCTATGGTGATCCGACAGAAATACACGTTCTGATTGGTTAAAAATCACAAGTGTGGAATTTTACGTAATAATTTAATGAGAATTGGAGAAATCTGAGAACTATCTGACATTAATGTAATAAGTGTTGCCTACGTACATAGGTACACAAAACTGAAATCTAAAAACTGCCAAGTACAAACAATGGCAATTAATTTTATTTTGGTGTGATCGTTGAAAAAATATTGTGTGTATTCCGAGCAGAAAGTCATTTGGTAGTCTCAACAGATTGTTGCGCGACGCGATTTCCCAAGTACTACTTTCTGCTCATGGTACACAAATAGCTATTTACTTAACTCAAAATTAAAATGAGGGTGAAATCCAGACAAATGTTTATGGCGAGCTCCAACGACGAAGTGGCGATATGGTGACACTTAAACACTGGAACGCTCCATACGAATCACTCCACACAGATAACTTTTTTCCGCGACTTCTAAAAACAGTAACAGATCATTTTATTTCGATTTACCCATCATCATTTTATAATTATAAAACATGACCCTACCATGGAGTAATGCTACTCTGCAGCTGGAACATGCACTCTAAGGCGACATTTACTGACGCCACCGAGATGATTGTCTGGACGGGCTCCAAAGAGTTCAAAATGTGTGTGAAAGTATATTAACACTAACACTATCTACATAGTATGAGTAGTTTTGAAAAAAACAAACTATCTGAACTCGTGCAAAGTTCTCAATCAAAGAGTTTGTGTATGGTAAAAAAAAATATCATATTTTATTTTTCAACCTAAGAAAATTAACCGTAAAACACGAGAATGTAAAATATTGTCGCTTTGTATACAACGTCTTTGACGTAATACAAGAAAGATACATCGTTAGACTGCGAACAGTCTGATGCTACCTAATTTTTTAAGTAGCTGTATACATTAAGTGTTTGTTTTCGCAAACAACATTTCTGAAGAATTCTTTTATCAAGCTAATGCTGTCGCAGTAACAATAAAATGTAGAATGAGACTCCAAATAAGTGGAATTAGTCTTCGCAAAAAATAAACGATCTGTCGTGAGAGGGAAAGCTTAGTTTGAGAATTATATTTTATGCAGAATGAACTCCCAAGTTTATTCGCTTCCAGAACCATTGCACTTAATTAAGATTTCCCCTTTGTAACTAAAATATCGTTAGCGTTATGTAATATTTAATAATATTACATTCTTACCATAATTAGAAGTAATTGTTAATTTATGCATTTACCTTGTTCGATTTATCCATGAATTTAATTAATCTCAAGAGGTATAATCAGACTGAAATCACATTATTAATATTTTGTGTGTAACGGGTGTCTTTTATTGCGTAAAATAGCTGGTGAAGGTGAAAAAGAAGTCTAACACAAAACAATAAACTTTGAAAAATACAAAAAAATTACTCGTTGCCAATGACATGACACTTAATTAAAGCTGATACATACCTTTATTGAAGATTCTAATGTTATCTATTAGTATATTAAAGTATAAGTGGTTATAAGCTCTTTAAAACACGCGCGATTTTTCGAGCACGACGGCGATGCTCGAAATAGAGCAAGTGTTTTAAAGACCAGTTTTCCACGAATACTTTACGCAACTTTTTTTTATTGATTCACTTTGAAATTATAAATACTGTTCTAGAACTACTACAACAACAAGAAATGGAAATCATAAATGGAAATAAGAACTAAATCAACTAAATGTCAAATGGTTGAGTTCGTGATGTATAAATATGATGTATACCTTGCGTTGTCATGGAAATGAGAAAAGCATAAACTAATTTGTATTTTGATGGAAGTTCAACGTTATTGAGTTCTGTGAATGTCAATAGTATTAATTTAAATACCATTTCCTAAGATTTGAAAAATCGAAATATTAATATTTCAAACAATACCAACGGCACTTTCCATTTTAATTTATAAATTTGACATTGTTAAATATTGTTCGAATAAAAGTTTTGACGTTACAAACTGCTCCTGTCAGATCAATGATGAAAAAATTGTCATTTAGACATGATTTAGACCATAGATTAAGACTTCGTTTCTCGAGTTGTTGATGTTGCCACGGTAACTTTAAAACACTCGAGTTTTTTAAACACGCTGAGGCGTGCTTTAAATGGATAAAATGGTTCACCAATAAAAAAAAACTCTTGTATTGAAAAAAGCTGTTACAGTTTGTAACCTCTCTCGAAGTTACAAGGCTCCGGTAGCTCTTCGTCTGGTAAGCAGTGGTCGTAGGGTCTTATTAATCACAAGA
Source organism: Galerucella calmariensis (assembly GCA_910591675.1). Lineage (NCBI taxonomy): Eukaryota > Metazoa > Arthropoda > Insecta > Coleoptera > Chrysomelidae > Galerucella > Galerucella calmariensis. The sequence continues at coordinate 129,624 of CAJUYG010001065.1, forward strand.
ATCACAGGACTAGGGCGCCACTTGTTTTTTGTTGTGCTCTCAAAAACAAGAAATTATTTTATTATTTTTTTGCTCACGTTAACTTGAACTCCTGTCAACTTAGAATGTATGTGAGAATAATACTTTAGTTTAAAATAAAAAACTGAACCTCACTTATGGTTTTTTAATCAACAATAGCAGGGTACTCAGCTTACGCTGAGACACAATTAAAAGAATTATATTTAGTAGATACACGGAAAATAACTCAGAGCCCCTAAATACAGCCGTATTTAGTTCACAGTTGGTGAACAGTTTACTATGATTAAGAAAATATATAGATACTGTATCTACCCTCTATACTTAACAAAAAAATGTAACAGGTTATCAAAGACCTAAAGTACAAACTTGCTCTTCGTTGAGAGACTTAATTTTAAATAACAGAATTTTATCATTGAGGTAATTAGAAAGTAACATACATCACTGTATTACAAAAAATAGTATAAAGAACAAAAAAATAATAGTAAGTACGCCAGTGTGCTTCTCCGGTGGCTATTTATAAAATTGGACAGAACTCTCCAACGCGTGACTATAGCTTTAGACCTTCCGTTCTTTATCAGGAGACATCCAAACTATGGAGTTAACATGTTTCCAAAAAAAGTCATTCACGCTGAAATCCTGACTCCAAGGTGGTGGAATACTCAAAATTTCCTTGCCTCGGGAATTTCCTCCCGTGACGGTCTCAGGCAGGTAACTAGGGTGTCGGGATCTTGGAAATCCAACTGTCTCTGACCACTTCAGAACATGTGGGTGCCTCAAAGATGGCTGCCCCAATATCACCAAAACGACGACTAATCTGGAAATAATTTACCACTCAACGACTCTTATATTTCAAGAAAAATATTTAGTCCCTTACCTCCTTGTTAAAGGAAAACCACTATTCACAGTCCTCACTGAATGATAGCAGGTGCTCAGCAATGCCAGCAAACGAAAAACCAAAATCATCATCCTGTCGATTTTTACAGCAATGGATGAATTAGCACGAAACTAGACGAACTGCAAGTTTTTTGTAGACCTCAATGGCCAATCAAGTTCTGATAATCCCTACAATGCCTTCGTATTCTCGTCTGACCAACAGAATATCTTCAGTCCAACTAACGAGATACGAACCTAACCGAGCTGGCTTAGTGAACTTAAGATTCATATAGTACTCAACCTGTTTGGTGAAGTATGAAATGTCAACGTTAACCAAAAATAGTACATATGACATCTGTCATTGTGGATGACATCGAAAAATCAAAACAAAATCCAATAAGACGTTTGCAATTGAATTATCACCAACCAAATATTAAAATCAACGATCAAGTTTATTTATCTCATGCCTGAAGCCATCCTAAAACATCGTTTATTCAGCGTGTGCACTGTCCTGTCCAAAAGGTTACCCCAATCAAATGTAAACATTGGATTTGACAAGATATCCATTTGATTTTATTAATATCCTATACTGGTAAGTAAACACTACATTAATTTTTATTCATATATTAATCAAAGTTTTAATTTTTTAGGAACTTGTGTAGGTGTTAATTTTACTACTGCTACTGTTTCAAGTGCAATCATGTGTGATAAATATGTAATAACAATACCTTGTGTGCCTAATCCAGTGATTGTTTAAGCTGAATACTTAATTAAAATAAAATATGTTTCAAAGTAGACAAACATTCACATTTCTTGATGCTTAAAGTAGTCTGAATGTTACAAGTTTCGAAGCACTATCTAAAGTAACAAAGTAAACTGAGGTGCGAATAATGAAACATTCTAAGATACTTATCGATATTTATTTCCATATTGAATTAATTAGAAATAGTTAACTTAATTTATAACGGCCGTTTTCATAACAAATGCTTAAAGTTCACTTTAGCTAAAGTGACTTCATCACTTTAACTCCACTTAAAGTTCAATGATTTTCATAACATTTCTGTTCTGTTCCTCTGAGTAAAGTGTGATTTCACGTTTATCAAGAGAAGTTGGTATCAGTGACTATGACAGTTTCAAGATTTTTTCAATAGAAGTAGGGTTATGTTCATGTTCGTATTATATTTTTATATTAGTGTTCATGCTTTCATCTGATTTTCAACTTGAAATAAGTGTTATGGGTGAAGTAAATAGAAAAAGAGGGTACAAATTTTACAACAGAAGAAGAATTGCATTTGGTAAAAATAGCTGAAAAATATAATTCGATTATTGAGTGCAAAACCTTTAAAGGCTCATTCATTTCGATAGCCATATTATGGAGAACCGCTGTTGCTGCAATTATTGTCATTGCTGTATCCAGGTTAACCCTTATACCTAGGGATAGTATAGGAAAGCGTCTTTTCTAGACACCATACTGTCTTTCTACTGTATCTCTAGTTCTTATTAATGACTCATTGTATAGTCTTTCAGTCTCTGTATTTGTTTGCTGCAGAGGAATCAAGAGATATGGTTGAACTCCATATCCAGTCTTCAATTAAATGGAACCTCCTGAATTGGCCTCCTTCAAAATTATTTTTCAATCGACTATTATTAAGAATAGTCTGATCATGAGCACTCCCTGGCCATCTCGCCACTATAGCAGGTTTGCTTAGCCTGAATCTTTGGTAAATTTCTTCATCTGACCAATTATCAAAATCTGTTATTCCTTGTTTATATATTTTTCGTTTCCTAATGATGTCTTTCCTCATCACTGTCGCTCTCGTTGCTGCTATCCTCAAAGGCTGATGACTCGGTATCTATTTACATCTCAAGAAAATTTGTCCACAATACTGACACAACGAACTGAAAACTGTCTTAAATTTTGAGGTTAAAGTCGCCTAAAGTCGCGATTGTGTCCACTTTAACTTAAAGTCAACTTGAAGTTATAAAGACTGTTATGAAATCGATTTTTATTTAAAGTTTGCTTTAAAACTTAAAGTAGTGTTAAAGTCTGTTATGAAAACGGCCGTATGAGTAATACAATCACAAAAAAGGATCAAAACAGTAAATTGAAATACTGAATACTGTACTTTAGTGAAGCATGTAAACTATGGACTTTTTTATCTTGTCCATAGACTGACCGTCAGAAAATTTGGTCACCAAAAACTGGACACATTTTCAAAACTGGTTATCTACCGAATCACTGGCTGAAGCAATACTGTGTCTAAAATATTGATGTAGATTCAAATTTGAGAATGAACAAAGTATATGAATGTGAAGCTGTTTTTTACCCTAGAGTTTGGAAACCCTAAAGAGTGCAGCAACTACATTGGAAGATGTCAACTGATGCCAATAGTCCAGTAAATAAGGGTATCAACCTTGAGAATAGGTCGGGCCGGTGTCATTTTTTTTTAATTTGTAGGTATTGATGTGTACATTAACCTCTCAAAATCTCATATATGGCGGAATGACCGCAAGACCCTGAAAATCGCCCTGAAGAGCCCAAAAATCCATTTTCCCAACTATTTTGGTCCATATCTCCCAAAATATGGCACCTAGAGATTTCGGATTTGGACAGAAATGAAGATCAGATCAATGCCTACAAAAATGGTCCCTATCGTTTTCGTCGTCAATTTGGTGGTTTTCTAGATAACGGGCCACAAACGCGCGCCGTATTTTTTACATCTGACCTGGATCTCGGGAGGCGCTCTCAGCTCCTTAATTTCTTAATTACTCGGGTAAAAATGCATATTTTTTTATGATTCAAAGTTCATTTGAAAGGAGAAATCTGCATCTATAATATATTGTCACTGGTTTTTTTTTTGGGCCCCCAGAATTTTGGGAATTCCCGCCAAAGCAAAATTTTGGTCGATATTTTGACCCCCCCTATGAATCTAGTTGTATTTTGTCTATAAAAAGTATTTTGACCGAATCCTTCCGAATAATGGGACTTTGAAGGGTTTCGAAGACACTCCGGGGGATTACATAAACATTTTCTCGCGCATTCCAATAAACCACGTGTTTTCGTCAGGGCGGTTTTTCCGGATTTTCGGAGTTTTCCGAAATTTTATGGAAAATCCCGGAATTTAGGGATAATGGATCCTTTTATCGGGTTCTGATACACCTCATTCGAAAGCTTATGTTCTCCCCTTGTGAACGGTACTTTTTTTTCATTTCAATTCTTTTAGTTTTCCGGAAAATCTAGAGAATCTCTGCCCCCCTGAAAATCCAAGTTGTTTTTTTCATGATTACTTTCTTTTTGTGGTTTGAATTTTTGAGAGTGAAAATTACACCATATTGAAGAGGACATTCTGACTTTTCCGTCAATATATATATCAAGTACTTTCACGCGTGTATATCAAAACAATTTGTTTGAAAACTTTCCCCAGATAACTGTAATTACAAGGATGAGGATGAAGATGTGATTGTATCAGCTGATCAAGCAGAGGGAGGGGCAGAAATTGGTGGAGGTGAAGATAGAGAGCTAGATGAGCAAGAGGAAAAAACAGAAGGCATGGATGGGGAGGGGGTTGATGATGTCAGCCAGCAACATCCATCTGAGATAAATGTGTTGGAATGGTGATGGATAGATGTCTAATTGTTCATGTATGTTCCAATTCTCATATACTTTCAAAAATAAATCTTATTTTTCAAAAACTTTTTTGCCGAATTATTGAAAATGACTTGCCAAAAATTGGCAGACCTCTAGGCTACATTGCCGAAGACCTAATAGCTCCAATGATCAGGCCGAGAGTACAAAACAGCGTTCTCAACTCCAAAAATTTTCAGGAAGCAGATAGTTATTGGGGGCACCTTCATTGCCGGGATAATTACGTGAGGAGAGAGAAAACTAGTGGCGCCATCTACGATTGACCCTCGAAGTTCAAAAAATCAAGATACGTGTATATCCAGTCCCCTTGGCTCACACATTGGCTGAGAAAATGCCGTATTTTTATTTTCCAAGCATGATAATTTTCGCGACCCCTTTTTTGCAATAAATATTGGGTTAGCGAAAAAAACCATGGGGACCATTTTTGTAGGTATTGAACTGCTCGTCATTTCTATCAAAACCGCAAATCTCTAAGTGCCATATTTTGGAAGATATTGGCCAAAAACGTTTTTGGGCTCCGAGGGCCATTTTCCGGGCCTTGCGGGCATTTCTCCATATATGAGATTTTGAGAGGTGAATGTAGCCATCAATACCTGCAAATTAAAAAAAATGGCATTGGCCCGACCTATTTTCAAGGTTTGGCCTTGTTCTGGACTACAAGTCATAGCATGCGTTATGAACATTTTGGTTTTTACTTTCGTTCTCATTCATTGAAGATGCTACTCTCGTTAAAGGGACATCCAACAGCGCAGTTGTTGCATGAAAAAATTCTCAACCAATCGTTTGGACAGCTTAAAGTCCTGATCTCAATTCTATTGTGCTTCTTTGGGACCAGCTGCAGAATCGCCTTAGTTGCCTTTGCAGCTACAATTTTTTTTATAAATCGTCCCAAATACACAACAACTTGAACAACTTGGAAACAAAATGTAATATCTGGGAAAATATCTTTGTATATATCGAACAGTTGGACATAACGCATTACTTTATATCGAATTTGTCGAATTTTATATTCAACTTCCTGAATGAATAGAAAACATTCGTTTCAAAGTTGTTGAACCCATTCAATATAAATGTATAGCAATTCCACTCACACCCAAGAAATAACTGGAGGAAGTTTGTACGATAAACCTACGTGAGATAGATTTATATAAAAATATTCTTATAACTGTCCAACTGAAGTTTTGTTCATTTGTTATTCAACGTCAATTTATTCATGTGATTGAGGCTTATCATCGACGTCATAAGCACACTATCGTTAACTGGAAATTTTGTCGAGCCCACTAGTGTTCCAGCCAATAGGGAACTTGCCAAAAAAATAAAATTATTTTAAAACAATTAAAATCGTGAGATATTATCATAAGGAACTTCGTAGAAAAAGAAAAATTCCAATAACGATTAAATTACCTGAGAAATAAAGGGTTAAAATTTGAATAATTTGAACTGCTCTTAAAACGCGCTGCCATTGGTTGTGACGTCAGACCGCACTTTTCGAGTCAGGCGATCGTGAACTGACAATTCAAACAACACTGAGAAACTGACGCTAACGATTCGAATTCGATAAAAAATCAATAAGAAATGCTTCAAATGGCTGTCAAACTCGTGCCGGCCGGGTGCTTTCTATGGTTACCGATGCACGAGGTGCGGTGTGACGTCACAGCCGCTGCCGCGCATTCTGCTTCGTTTGAATATACCCGGTGGCGATTGCAACTTTAATTATTTATTGTGAAATAAGTATTGCGATTTAAGAGCTGATATTTGGTATAATGTGTTTTCATATATAAACACACATTTTGGTAAAATAAAATAAAATGGGCAAGTTCTTTATTGTATCGAGCCCAACATCCATGGACTCAGGACCTCGGTTTCACGTCTCCTCCGAATGACGGCATAACTACATCATATTTCGTGTTCATTGGTTTAATACCTGCGAGCTGTGATATGCTACCCACCAGAGTAGTCTAAATTGCTTCGCTACGGTGCTTTCCCAGTGGTAACCCATTCATTTACCAGCCGCGTTCGTTACTACTTCGCCGTACTTATCACATCAGATGCGTTCCACTACATTACTAGGTCAACGCCCAACCAAATCAAGTTTATATGAAAATTGGTATTAAGATAATTGTTTCACTTCAAACTATGTGGATAACTATAAATTTTACCTAACAGAACAGCTCAGAAGTAAAAGCACAAGCAACAAAAATTAAATATCTGGGAAGAATCAACGGACATTTGCAACAAATGGAAGGAAAGAGGCGAGGAAAAAAGAGTGAAGGAAGCAGAAATAGAAAAAATCGAGATGAAAGTAGACCAAGAAGTGAGTAAAAGAGCAATAGAATTGAAACAGAATAGGCTGGAAACTGCAGAATTGAAAAAATTCATATATAAATAAGGAAATAAGTGCACCATCAGATGAAGATGACTATATATAATTGATATCACATAGATTCAAAAGTTTTGCATCACCCTAAATCTCCGAAAAAAAAATGTGTCCATTATAAATGGATCAGAGATTAATCAAATAATTAGTTTCAATAAAAAAAACGTGTATATTTGTCAAAAATTTTTATTATCCAATAATAAACTTGCTTTAAACATAAAAAGTATTCTTAGGAATTAAATAAATTAAATACAAATTGATCATTTTTAAAAAAAGGTTAAGTGAGAACCTGCATGAGAACTTTTAATAAAGAGTATTTCCACCTCTAGAATTTATGCAAGCTTGAAGTCGCCTGCCCATGCTGTTTACCAAATTATTGATATTCTGTTGAGGAATATTTCGCCATTCTTCTTGGGCCGCATGAACAAGCTCTTGTACACTCCTGGGTGGATTTCTGCGTGCTGCCACTGCCCTGGCAAGCATGTCCCAAGCATGTTCTATGGGATTCATGTCAGGAGATAGGGCAGGCCAGTTCAAACGATTGATCCCTTCAGTTTCAAGATACTCATTTACAGCTCTGGTCCGATGAGGTCGGGCGTTATTGTCCATAAAAACGAAGGAATTGCCAACAGCTGTGCGCCATAGTCTCACGTGAGGATGTAAAATCTCTCTGAGATACCTATCACCAGTCATCGTTCCCTCCACATGAATTAATTCTGTGCGATAATTTAACATGATACCAGTCCAAAACATAGCACTTCCTCCTCTGAAGAGCGGCACGGGGCGAGCATGGGCAAGCTGAGCAACTCTCGTTGGATCCCGCCACACACGTATTCGATGGCTATCTTGTACCAAACAAATCCTTGTCTCGTCGGAAAAAAAACACCGAATTCCAAAATTCTTCAGGCAAGGCCGCGTGTTCTAGAGCCCACTGTACTCGGCGAACACTGTGCTTAGGTTGTAGTCTGGGCACTCTTATTGGTCGGCGACACCTCAAACCTGTCGCAAGTATTCGTCTCCGTAATGTCGAGATCGATACTTGAACTCCCAACGCATGTCTCATATCTCTTTAAAGTGCTGGTATTGCCATGGTCGGGTTTCTTCGGATAGTTAAGTGGATATAGCGGTTCTGCCGCTGATTAGTAACACGCCTTCTACCGCTTCTAGGTCTATCACGAAGAGAATTGGTCTGGAGATACCGGTTCCATACACGAGACAAATCACTTTGCCAAACGCCAACTCTGTTTGCCACGAACCTTTGAGAGTGACCTTCTTCAACTTAAGCCACTATTCTTGCACGGTCAATCTCACTTATGACTTGACGATTCATGTTTGCACTTAAAATCGTAAAAATTAAATGCCTTGAATGTTAAAATGATCGCACTAAAAATGTTATCTTACAAAAAAAACTGTAAACATCTGTATATTGCAAAACATATGGAAAATATTGAAATGGTAAACATTAATAAACAAGCCAACAGAAAATTGTTAGGGCAAAAAAATTCCTTCGCATCCGAAGAAGGTGATGCAGAACTTTTGAATTTATGTGTATTTATCACTATTATCACTATTTATTACTCGGCCAAATACAACGATTATACACCCTACAGGATTGCTTATTTCCATTCAACTCTGTGTTCGCCTCGCTCAAGTCGGACGAATACGTCATCACTGGACCTAACCTTTTCAATTTTATGGTTTATCGTTTGTTTACAAAGTGTGTTTTGACGATATTTTATCGGTTTTTTCAATTTTGAAGGTGTTGTTTATTAATAATTGTCAATCAAGAAAGTCTATAAATACGAAGCACATTATTCCAGTGTAAATACAAAATTTTTGGATTCGCGTTTCAATTTATATATTTCCCCATGCAAGCAAACATTAAAAGTAATTTAAAACTAAAACTTAGAACAGAGAACCATGTAATGTAGATGATCATGCAAAAAAATAAGAAATTAAGATTAAAGCTAAAACTAAAAAGAATGCCTTAGCTTGTCAGTTTCTGGCATAAAAATCTACATTACATGGTTTTATAATGGTGGATTCATGCAAAAAAAAATTAAAACTAAGATGCAAGAAACTAAGAAATTTAGATTTAAATTGAAAAATAACATGGTTTTATCTCCTTAGTTTTAGTTTTAAATTAATCTTAGTTTTAATTTTTTCTTGCATGAATTCACCTTTAGTTCTTAGTTTTAAAGTAATGTAAGTTTTAATTTTTGCTTGCATGAATGAACCTTTGTAAACTTCGAAAAATTATTAGGATTATTTATAATAATTATCAATCCCAGAGAAAAAAATGTTTGAAGAGAAAATGTGTGAGTACCACAAGAGATGATAGAGGTTTCAAGACATTGTTTATTAATATAATTATTTATGTAACTAGTGTGTAAAGTAGCCTTTTTTTTGACGAATGTGAATATTGTCGCATGAGCCGCAGGCGAATGCGACAATCACATGAGTCGAAAAAAAGGTCTTTACACACGAATTGCATACAATATTTTTTCTACTAGCGAATATTTAATTGAAATACAAAAGTTTAATAGTAATTTTCTTTACGCACTAGTGCGTAAAGAAACAAACTTTACGCACTAGTGCGTAAAGTAAGTTAAATTTTTCTTTAGAGTCTTTTTATAATAATCTAAAATAACATCATAGTTTTCTAAAAAAATTCAATTCCTGAATATAAAATACAATTGCTTACTCTAGGTATAGTCGGAAGATCTCAATTTAAATTTTAAATGTCAGATTCAATTCACAAAGAAATGTCAGTCACTCACCGCCAACTTATACCTATTCACCGTTTTATTTCCAGTACATACTTAATAATTATTTAACAATAATTGTTAAATAATTATTAGGTTATTTTACCGAATTCTATAGGTTTCTGTCTCCAATTTATGAAAAAAACTTTGATTTAATATCCGTTTATTATACCTATATTTTTATAAGACTGGATATCTATAACTACATACATATTGGAATTTTTTCTTTACGCACTAGTGCGTAAAATAAAGTTTTACGCACTCGAAAATGTGTCTAAAGTACGTACTTTACACGCGGTAGTAGAAAAATTTTTTTATTAGTGCATAAGGCGTCTATTTTATTTTCCCCATGAGAAGAAAAATACATAATGCTGAGTTTACCCATCAATTAACCCATAAGTACATCTCGTAGTTTTGCTTCTGTTTCTGTGCAAAATAAATTATAAGCGAGTTTCTTCAATTCAAAGTTATTGTTTCAAACGTCTAATTATATTTTATAACTACTTATACTACTAAATATAACTTTTTAAAATAACATATCACCAAAAAAAATTAATTTATTATTATTTTTTGCAAATAAACTAGAAAAAAGTGGAAAATATTAACGATTGCAGTATATTTTAAATCGGTAGAGGTCCACTGGTGACGTAAGCACCGACGAAAGATTCAAGCGAATAAGCAATCCTGTAGGGTTTATAATCGTTGGGCCAAATAAGCAAATTACAGGATTTGCAGCATCGAAAGTTTAAATTATAGGAATTTATATAAATAAATACATTTTTTACGTTATTCAGGGTATTAAATACTGATATATTTCAAGATCTGAGATGTCAGACACTCATACGAGTAGAAAGTATAAGCTTTTCCACTACTAGCTGTGAAGTTGACAATTATTGCCTCTTCTAGCGAACTGAGAAGTTGAATTTCTCTATTAGTGGTTAATAATTTTCTCTATTATTAACCTAGGTCAATAATGGACGAAATTCGAATATTTTGAGAATCCAGAAATAGTAGATCAACAAAAACCTGTGCAACATAATTTTGTATAACCAGGAGATTGTTTTCAACATATTTGCTACTTGAAATTAACTATCAAGATAAAATTATTTAAATAAAAATGCCAGTAGTTTAAAATTCGCGCTCAACCAAAAATGACTGATGAAATAACGAGTACGTTTATAATATATCGAAAACTTGTATATGTATAGAATACCTAGGCATTGTATAGAATGCCGGTTGAAGCATAGGTAATGTATGTAATCGATTTTTCATAATCGATTCCACATAAAAAAAACAACCAGTTTTCGTATAAGTACTTTAAATAAACTGTTGGTAACATAATTATAATTTGAAAGGAAATAAAATCTTAGGTAACATCTTTTGAACGAACTAAAATAAAGTGATATTACAATTGCAATCTAGTAACCTTGTAGGTACCTACTTAATAACAAAAAGAAATATTTTCTTAAGTATCTTCACAAGTGCAGTAATCGACACAAAATCTATGCGCTACGATATCAAAGCAATGACATATTATTAAAAGTTTTATTATACCTACTAGAGTTCAAAATCAACATTATTAAACTTTTGCATGTTCTACACCAGTGGTTCCCAACTCGCTCCGGGCCGCGGACCACTTTACTTGACATTAATAGTAGCACGGACCACCATTGATATATAATATATAATTTCAAAGGCAATAAAAAAAACATTAATAATAAGCAAATTGTTTATTTTTAGAACATTTTAGCAACAGTTACATTTTCATTAGAATACTAGTTGAAATGGAAATTAAATGTTCTCATTGCACATAAAATATTTCTTAGGAATTATTTCAGTGAGACTTCTGAGCTCGAATCTGTTTTACTAGTTCAGGAATTCTCGGTGAATGGTTCTTGCTCAGTGCTAGTCGCAGGTCGCTGCCTAAGCTCAGCCGGTTTCTTTGTTTATTTTTTATTAACAGCAAAGTTGAAAAACCCTGCTCGCACAGGTAGGTGGTTGAAAATGGCACAAGGTACCTAAGTGCTATTTTCCGGACGTATGGGTATGAAATGGCCTTTCGACACCACAGCTCTTCCAAATCTGTGCCACTTTTAAATGTGTCCTTCAAATCATTGTCATTTTGCAGTCCAATCAACTCCTCTTGGATATCGTCGGGAACATCTGTGACTTTACAGCTGAAAGGATTTCGAATCATTTTTTTAATTATCTGTGTGTCTTTGTCGTACTCAGGAAAGTATCGTGAAAATTCTGCTTTAAGCGTTCCTAAATGTGTGAGGATGTTGGGTAGAATTTTATCCACATGAGAAGAATAGCTCTTGTTGTCCGCCAGATGTTTCAAAGTCGGGAAGGATTGAAAGTTTTGCTCTTCAATCTTTTTCATCCACAGATCAAGTTTGCACAAAAACGCATGGAGTTTGTCCTCAAAAACAAAAATGTTACCAACACCCTTCAACTTGTCATTCCCTGATCCTTGAAGCTGCAAGTTCAGTTGGTTCAAATGTCCAAAAACATCTACTAGGTACGCAAGTTGTACCTCAGAAGTTGGATCACACAAATCCTCCAAGAATCGCTGCATTTTTGTTCCAATGAAAAACACTTTCAACTCTTCTCTCAACTCAAATAAGCGCTCCAGCATATTTCCCTTTGAAAGCCAACGCACCTCAGTATGAAAGAAAAGTGTTTCGTGTTCAGAGTCTAACATTGCACACAACTTCTTGAAAACACGACTGTTGAGTGAGCTTCTTTTGACTGCATTGGCCATATTTATGGCCATCGGCCTTACACTGGTCTACCGGTCTACCTTATTCCGTCTACCTCCGCCGTATTGAACTTGTTAACTTATTTTTTTTAAATTACATTCTACTCAATAATTATTTATTTCTTCTAAGTCCCTCGCGGACCACTTTCAAGGCTCTCGCGGACCACCTGTTGGGAACCAATGTTCTACACGAATGAGCACCCGTGGTCTCTCCAGAGCAAACAGAGCATTTGAGTACGGACGAAGGTAATTGGGGGGAAGGTTGATTTGGAGCATTGTCAGGTTCAGCATCGACGTTTTCAAGATTCGCATGTTTGTTCTCGGCACTTAAATTTTCTGTGTGTATTTCGGGATTTTCCTGTATAACGACATGTTTTTCCAAAGAATGGTTTTCAATCTGTTCAATTTGAACAAATCGTAGTCCGTCACTCCAGCGATCAGTATTATTATCTTGAAGCCAAGCTGTTAATATATTTTCAACATCCTGGTTTGCTCTTTCTACACTACCCTGGCTCTGGGAGTGTCTAGGCTTACCAAGGACTATTTTTAAAGTTAGCCAGTATGTTTCTAGGTTACTAACTATTTGGTTTGAAAACTCTCTTCCATTGTCGGATTGCAGTATTGCTGGTGCACCAATCAATGTGAAAATGTCTAGTAAATTGTATGCTACTTCTTCTGCACGTTTTGTTTTGAGTGCTCTGAGGATGACAAATTTGGTCAGGTGATCTTGGTAGACCATTAATAACTTATATTCTCGATCAGGGTGTGACTGAAAGTCAATTAAATCAACTTGACATCGGGAATTAAACTCAGATGACAGTATGGGCTTCACGACAATTCCCTTCTTTATTCCTTTTTGTTTTTGCTGGCACGGTTCACAAAGCTGCAAGTATAGCTTAATATCATATCGGGTTATATTTTTGTAACGCTGGCTAAGTTCTTTTAACATCCGGTCTCGTCCTCCATGACCAATATCCTTATGTGCATCGTGAATCACTTGAAATAATTCATCATCAGAGACATAGTATTTGATAACAGCGTTCGGAGCATTTACAGGAAAGATCAACTTACGGGTTTGTCCAACAGTGATCACGTCGTAATCTTCCAGCAACCAATAATCACGCGGAGTTTTCTTGTCTAACGTTTTTGCTACACTTATTTCCTCCAACAATTGTGTGTAACGTAAATAATCAATGAACACTCGATTTTTTGTAGAAGCCGATTCTCTTTTAGTGCGCAGTCCTGAGTAAAACCTTTCTTTCATTTGTAAGTACCGCTGATCTGTAGCCATTTTCCATTAAATAATCACACACACGAACACAATCAATGATCGCACTTAGTCTAGAACCAATGCGTAAACTAATAAAATACGTCTGCATAGAACAAAGGAGTGTTGCGTACTAACACACCGAACGAGCTGCAACTTGTTTACGGGGTAGTCCCGCACCCCGCGCATGCGTCCCCTTCCCGTGGTCGTTCGTTATACACATTGTCTGATGCGCTTCTGGCATTTTATACAATACCTAGGCAATGTATGAAATGAATCGTATTATACACATTGCCTGAACGTTTTTGGCAATGTATATAATGCCTAGGCATTCTATACAATGCCGGATTATACAGATTGCCTATAACATATAATATATGCTATCTAGAATACAATCTATCAATGTATCATAAAGTGTATTTATATGGGGTAATAATTTGATTTAATTACGTGTAAATCAATATCAGAGGAAAGGGATAATATGTACTTTGGCCCTTATAGCTTTAAGCCTTAGATATAATAGCATTTAATGCCTACGAAGACTTGTTAGATAGAATATAATTACGTACACGGTATAATATTAGATGTGATTTCATGTTCATTTAACCTAATTTACCTCGAATCAAAAGTTCCTACTTAGAGAGCTAGGGTTCTTTAAAAATGACGCTGTTGAAGCAGCAAATTCCAAACTTGTTACATTGTTTATCCCTAGCACAATTTTCATAGTATATACTCGCCACTCGTTTTATTCGATAATATGGAGAGACTCTTCAAAAATTTGTATTTCATCAATTCATTAAACGCATCGATTGAAAAAATCCCCAATTCCAACAAATCGTACACTTGTTTTTCAGGTCGATGGTTCGGGATGGAGAATGAATTCATAAATGGGTTAATAGGTTTTATGTAATTATCTGCTCATTTAGACGGTCCGTTCAATGGGCCCTTTATTTGTGATTAGTTCAAACCAGCCGTAGGGCTTTAGTTAATTGAGTGATAATGATTGATTTTGGAGAACTACTGGGCAAATTGACCATTCTCCCTTTTAGCTCGAGCTACCGAATCTTAAAGCATTTATGACATAACGCGGCAACTATTATGATAATATAAACTGCAAAAATACTTTTCAAGTACAAATCCAATCCCGGTAAAAATAAATGAAATTTTGGTATCTTGTACATCCCATCCCGAATTGGCGAGCAAAAGATAAGATAAATAATCATTGAATTCACCCTTCCCCTTGAAATAAAATGGAACAAAATAATACTTAACCGAATTGCAGACGGAATTCCCACAAAAATAATCTTTAATCCAATGTTGAACGGTATTTAATCATGAAACATGAGTTGTCCGCCGCTGGACGGCTAAAGGCATATATTATTAAGGAATAGCTCCGCAACGCTTGCGTAAATTATGACATTTTCGGAGGATTTCTAGATATGTCACATTCCAGAATTCCCCAAGGCGGAATTCTAATTTTAAATCCATAACTTCGCAGGCGGAACTCTAGCCACACTGGTATAAAAAGCTAGGAATAGTATTATCTAAATATCGCTGAATGTTCTCTGAGATATTTGGAAAAGGTTATTGCAAAAATGAACACGCGAAAACGTTTCACTCAACTTAAAAATTGCGCCGGTAGTTGAATCCTACACAGTTGGCTCTCCGTTGAGAAAACATTAAACATAACCAAATTGACTCTTCACTTGGGTATCATATATTTTAGTAATCCATTTTTAGCGGGGAATCCAACAATGAGATATTGTATAGGGTGTTACATTTAAAAAATTGGGTGGGGTGAGCATAAGGGGAAGGGGTTTAAAGTTATAACGTCTACATATGAGCCAAAAGAAATCCCACTTTATATTATTTTTGAAGTGTTTCTTATTTTTTTTATAAAAGTAACGTTATCGGAATTTTTTTTATTCTGTTGTTTAACGTCGGTCTATTTCTGCAACTGCAACCTAACCGGAAATTTTGGCGAACCCACTGGTGTTCCAGCCAGTGGTAGCGTTCTTTAACGAGCCCAACATCCATGGACTCGGGACCTCGGTTTTACGTCTCCTCCGAAAGACGACATATCTACATTATACCTCGTGCTCATTGGTATAATGCCTGCGAGCTGTGATATGCTACTCACCCTAGTAGTCTATCTGTATCTGTATTCTGTAAGAAATTGAAGGGTGGGTGACCCCCACGGCACTTAGGCCACAATTGGCCCATTGTGCATCCTTCCGAGGTTCAGACTTCCTTCTGGCTCGTCATCCAGCCTACTTGTTTGAAGTAGGCGATAACGTCGCCGGAAGTAAGCTCCCTCATGTTGGCTTGTGTTAGCCTGTACTCGCCGAATACGGAAAACCTAAATTGAGAGAGTGTCGGACATTCACAAAGAATGTGTTCGACAGTCTCATCTTCCTGTTCACATCCTCTACAGAGTGAAGTGTCAGACAGACCCAGTCTGTAGAGGTGTTTTCGTAGGTGGCAGTGACCGGTCAGAATACCCGTGGCTGTCCGAAGGTTCTGTCTGTTCATAGTCACGTATTTTTTGGCTACTTTGCTGTCCGGGTACTGCAGCAGTTCCTTGGCAAGCCTGCAACCTTCTGCATCGTCCCATCTACCCTTAAACTTATCAAGGGAGTGTTCCTTTATTAGGTCAATCATAGCCGACGCCGACAGACCAATGAAAGTGCCGGGTCCCAAGAGTTTTTGGGAGGCTGCTTTCCTGGCTAGTGAGTCGGCAATGTGGTTACCTTTCGATTTACTGTGCCCCTTGATCCAGCCTAGAGTGACTTCGTTGTTGCTACAGGCTTCGATCAGGGACAGGTGACACTCTAGTACTAGGCCTGATGTGATACGTGGTCTGTTCAGGGCTAGTAGTGCTTGTCTACTATCCGTGAGGATGTGAATTTTATTACCTGTGTTTCTTTTGGTAATCTCTTTTGCGGCGATGGAGATAGCAGTGAGCTCTGTTTGAGCAACGCTGACATTATGGCCCATCGCCCATTTGATGTTTAGGTTCAGAGATCTGGAGTAAATTCCGCATCCTGAGCCCGTGTTGGTTTTAGAGCCATCCGTGAAGATGCGGACTGCGCCTTCTTCTGATGTGTCTTGTGTGTTGTATTTGATGATTACCTTGTAGGGCCTGTGGAAGGCATACTGTGGTGAGATTGCGTCCGTATTTGCCTGCAGCAGGGGGACCTCATCGAGTGCCTCACGCCACAGGTTACGTCTCAATCTACCAGATCCTACGTCAGGTTGTATACCGGTAGAGCGTAAGCGTGTCATGGGCATCAAAATAACCTCCCTGATGTGTATGTCAAGGGGAGTGAGACCAAGGATCACCTCCATCGCTCTGGTTGGTGTGGTTCTCATGCCTCCTGTTGTGTTAAGGCATGCTGTTCTTTGAATTTGATCCAGTTTACGGACGACTGTCAGCTGGTTTGCTTTAACTCCCCAGGCAATCGCGCCGTACGTTAGCATAGGTCTGATGATGGCAGTGTAGATCCAGGCAGTAACCCTGGGTGACATTCCCCAGGTACAGCCGATGGTTCTGCGACACTGTTCATAAGAGATGTATGCTTTTTTTACTCTGTTTTCTAGATGAGAGTTCCATGTTAACTTACTGTCAAATGTGACACCTAGATATTTCACCTCTGATGAGAACTTAAGTTCGGTATTTAGGAGCTTTGGCACTTGATGTTTTGCAAGCTTCCTTTTTTTCGTGAAGAGTACCATTTCTGTCTTCTCTACCCTAGTAGTCTAAAGTGCACCCTAGTAGTCTAAAGTGTTTCGCTGCAGGCTGTACGGGCCCTATACGATAGTTTTCCCTGTCATGGTAACCCATCCAAGTACTAACCATGTCCGATGCTTGACATGCTTGCATGATTGACTGTAATTATCGCATCAAACGCGTTCCACTACTACAGTGCTGGGTCGTCGCGCTATCGGAATTATGTGCGGTGGATAGTAATTTTCATTGAAATGATCCGATAAAGAACCACTATTTCCTTGACTACAAAAGAAAATACTAATACTAGTGTCAAATCATAATAAAGGTCGTATAAAATGAATAATAAATAATAAAGTGTCTTTTTCATTATCAATATTTTATATTAGTACTACTTAATGTTCATTAACTTTTATACTTCAATGTAATATTCAATAAGCAAAGATAATTGGTTGCATAAATAAATGCAAAATGATGTTTTCATCTAGAATCTCTTCATACCGGCGTCTGTCATTACTTTTATCACATTATTCTCGTCTTCACTTCGTTTCCTATTTTCAAATAACTGGAAAAATTTTTAAACCAAATTTACTTCCGACATCATGGAAACGTGTTATTTTACACCACAGTTCAATATGAGATAATAAAACACCATCATGTAAAGGAAATATTAAAAATTCAGTGAGCTACGAATGTACATTATCACAACGGAAATAAAAATTCAATTTTCATTATCCATGCAATTTTTTATTTGTCCTCATTTCAGTCCAACACCAATTGAAGTTGGAAAAATTGAATGAAATTGTTCCAAATTGGATAAGTTAAATTACAGTTTTCTGTTATATTTTTATATTCATTGTTTTTCTAGAAAAAAACACCTGGAACATTTACTGCGACCAGTGTTAAGCTTCTAATTAATTTTTTTTTTAATTTCCCAATTTTATTTACAATCTGTAAAACATACGTTACAATAAGTAAATTGTGTGTCTTAATGCTAAATTGACATGGAGGAAAATTGCTCAGTAGCAATTTCCTATTATAAATAGTCTATATATGTATAAACTTTGACATGGCTGCTGGGATAGAGACTTCTTTTTGCTAAAATCGGTTTGGTAGATCGTATGGAGAAATTTTCTTCAGTCTTCTTCTGATGGGTGTAATTTCCATTAGATGTTTAGCTAGATTGTTTGGGTGATGTTGAATCTTGGCGGCGTAACTTTTGGAAAACTTGGAGATTTCTTCTTTTACGGAGTTTATATGGAGATCTCTAGATATAATTTTGTTTGAGACGTACCATGGGGCATCGGTAATGATTCTAAGGACTTTGGACTGATATCGTTCCAGTATTTCAATATTTGATAGTGATGCGGTCCCCCACAGCTGTATACCGTAGCTCCATATGGGCTTCATAATTGTCTTGTATATGAGGATTTTATTTTCTAACGATAGCTTTGATTTTCGTCCAATCATCCAATATAGTTGGTTAAGTCTGATGCCTAGTTGTTTTCTCTTCATGAAGATGTGTGTTCTCCACAGGAGTTTTCGGTCCAGGTGCATACCTAAGTATTTGGCTTCCTCTTTTTGTATTAGCTGATGTCCATTTAAAACTACCGGTGGACAGGTTTCACGACGGTTGGTAAACGTCACATGGACGGATTTAGTTTCGTTGACACGAATATGCCAGATTTTCAACCATCTATGGATTTTGTTAAGATTGGTTTGAAGTAATGTAGATGCCATGTTTGGATCTTGGTGAGAGGATAACAGTGCCGTATCATCAGCATACGTTGCGGTAACAATATTGTTTTGTGTAGGTAAATCTGCTGTAAACACAAGATACAAGACCGGACCGAGTACGCTGCCTTGTGGAACTCCAGCATCGATTGGATAGAGAGAAGTTAGCGCATCGTGGTATTTCACAAGGTAATGCCTATTTTGAAGGTAGGAACAAAGGATAAGGGAATATGTATGTGGATTTATTTTACGCACTTTATATAGTAAACCTTGGTGCCAGACCCTATCGAAGGCATGCGATATGTCCAGAAAGACGGCCGAGCAGTACTTTTTTTCTTCGAGTGATTGGTAAATGTGGTTACAAACCCGATGAATCTGCTCTGTTGTTGCGTGTTGTGGACGAAATCCAAATTGATGGTTTGGTATGACTTGTTGTTGTATTAGTATTGGCTCTAATCTGGCTAATAAGAGTTTTTCCAGAATTTTGGATACAATTGGAAGCAGGCTTATCGGTCTATACGATTTCACGTCATTGATGGGTTTGCCTGGTTTCTGTATTACTATAATTTGACCAACTTTCCATTGTAATGGGAAGTGTCCAGTTCTTAAGACTGCATTAAACAGCTGTGTAAGGAATAATATGCCTTTTTTCTAATTAATAAATTAAGTGATTTTTTTCTTCGCCTCTTAAAAAGTCTTGGAAATTTGAGGAGTTCACTTTTTTCCACCTCCAGCAAAACGTGGGATAAGAGTAATGGATCTCAATTTTTGACATTATTTTTTTATCCTCGAAGTGTTGTAAGCACGACAGAAAACGGCAGTTAAAATAATGTCACTCATTTCAACTTCTAGTCGCTTTGAGTTTACTCGACGAAGCTAAATAGCCTCTACATTTAAAATTAATTGGTTAGTGCAGCTGGGGGTACAACAATTTTTATTCGTTACACATTGAAAAAAGGTAACGTCGTTCGGAACTAAATTTCTCGACAATGTTGCTGTCTTACATACACCTAGAGAAGAGTTATTTATAGACAAATAAACTGATTTGTTTGACCCCCCTTTGTTTAATACTAATACTGCTTATTCAATATTAAGAAGCCATATTAACGTTAAAATATTGGGAAATTTGGATATAAAAAAATGATTTATTCGAGTGTAATTTCTTTAATGTGAAGATTAACGTTAAAAGATTGGGAAATTTTGATAAGAAAAAAGTTTTTATTCGAGTGTAATTTCTTTAATGTGAAGAAATTTGTTCTTCTCCATGCACACCTTTATACAATTATTATTATTTTTCAGAAACTATAAAAGTTTACGACACACTTTATAATATTTTGTTATAAAATATAACGATGTTATTTGGGTAAAAATTGTTTTCCTCACCCAGAAAAAAACCTAACATCTTGAATAATATTCCATCACTTTAGAACAACAAATTAAATTTTCATAGTAAATCATTTGAAAGTTTTGACAGAGATTTACATTTTTTAAATAAGCCTATATATTATTAGCCTCAAATAACATCTACTTCATACCGAAAAAATAAGTATTTGAGTATTTATTGTTACAAAAAAAAAAACTCCTTTACTCCAAATCTCATATTTCTTCACCAGTAAGAAATCACATTAGCCCACAAATTATGTGGCAATTAATATAAAGAACTGTCACCCCACCCTTCTCTATTATTCAGAATCGTACCAGTCGTTTGGAGTGAGTCAGTGAAATTCACAGATAAAGGATAAATTACATGAAATTAGATGAGTTTGTGCAATTTTACTGATTATTGTAAATTTTGTGGTTAAAGTGCTCTGGACAAAAATGAGTCTAATAATATAGAAATGAATGAATTGTTAAACACATGCATGGCGATTCCAGAAATTTTGAAATCTCTTTAAAGGTAAGGAAATAATTGCTAGGTTTTATTCAAGTAGGTAGAAGTAGCAAGCAAGCGAAATGTACTTAAAACACACATTTCTCGAATAAACCTGTCAGATCTAGGTACTCCAAGAAACTACTATGCACGGGAAAAGCATTAATGAACACACTTACGGTTAGACGAAGGGTTATGTTTTAGATCATGTAGGTATGTTTAATTTTAAAAATGTATGCTTTCCTATTTTAAAAATGTATAGTTTTCATTTTAATAGATCAAAATATTCAGCAACAAGTCTTTTATTCCTATCCTGCATTCCTACTAAACAGTTTCATGCATAAATAGAGAAGACAATTAATTTTTTTTAGATTTAAACATGTTTGTCATAAAAATACTGTCATTTTAATCCGTGTCAAGACTAACCATCGACACAATATATTGTTCATCAAAATTATGGTTTGGTTATGATGAATATGTTTTAGTTTTCAGTAAAAATTGATAGTTTTTTTAAGAAACATTCGCTTCCAGCAAATAAATATAATTTGCTGGGACGATACATTTTTTACAAATAAAAAACATATCGTTAACCCAAATAATATATTTTTTGTTATGGTAAAGAAATATATTTTACCGAGACAATACATTATTTTATGATAAAGAAATGTCATTCTGCCATAGAATAATTTATCTTATGATAAAATAATATAGTTAGCCCGCAAAAATAAGTATTTGTTATTGGAAAACTACTTTATTTAATTTAAATGCTTTCAAAGGTTAATATAACTATTTGGTCATTGTTCCTTAATACATAATGTTCGAGACAAACATGATACATTTTCACAAGAATAAATATAATTTTCGATAGATAATTCATTTTATTAATGACAATGAATATGGTTTTATTCATAGGTAATATTACTTCCCGAACTTGAAACAAATCCTTTCCTAACGACAAATTAAATATTACTCAGGTCATATGGAAAATCATATTTATTTGACATAATAAGATTCTAATTGTCACAAATAAATCTTTTTCTCGGTGTAGCAACACCAAAAACTTAACAGGTCGATTTCCATTTTAAACAATACATTTAATAAGTTTCTCTCATTTGTTCCTCTCATTTGTATTCCAAGTCTCAAATTTCACCATCACTATATATCACTACCTAACTTAAGTGGCACATGTCCCTCTGCTCTGTCACTATAGTATCCTTGGTTATCATCCCCTTTTCCCATCGCTTCCTCAAGTGACATGTATCTTCCTCTATCAGTCTCATCCGTCTCTTCCATCACTTCCTGAACTTCCTTTCACTGTCATATACTCAATTGTAATATATCTGGGTACAACCATATGCCGTTAATTGGACGATTTCCTTTAATGGCTTAAGAATGGATAAAAAGAAAAAGAGGCTCTAGTACTCAACTGAGGATCTCTAGAAAGTTGTTGCGACAATAAAAGCCGAAATCCCATTCAAGACTACTAGTGAAACTTCTTCAAGACAAGGTTAACGATCAATTATTAGATAGCGTTCACTTTTCATTCACCCTATTTTCTATGGCATCATTCTACTGAAAATTATAGTTGGACATGAAAGTTCATCCCATGTTTAGCTCCCTATACATATTTTTAAAGAACAACCAAATTTCAGCTACATCATTAAGGTGCCAACAATAGGTGCATTTAAATGGTTATCTGACCAGAAGCATCGGCTTAAACGCTAGGTCTGTCTCATGAATTTACTATGGATTATATAGTTGAATGAATAGTTCCTGTTTTGTATAGAAATTATAGAGTATAATTCTGGGTGAGAAGTATTTTATGTATAAACAATACAACGCAGTTCAAACATAACCAAATTGTATCTTTGCTACTATTGTTCGAGCTTTCACTGTCAGTCAATCATGAGAGTGGCGTAACATTACAGTCAGCCAAATGTAATTATTTATAAGTTTCATCCTCTGTTCAAAATTATAGTACAGGAGCCAGTGGCAGATTTTTGTGTAGCTCGCCTATTTAAATACATTAGCTAACGGGTTTTACCCGGCTATACCTTATAAAAGTTCCAATAACTCATTATTAACTTTGGGTTTATGAATGTCGATTGAAGGAAAAAAAGGGATCACGTGAAATGTAAATAATTCACCAATAAATATAAATCGGCTAAGAGCTTGCTTAGCAAGAGGCCGCTGTGACCGATGAAGCTTGACAACGTTTACGTCGGGCGACTGAATTTAGGATCATAAGTTTCCAATACAGTAGAAGGAATATCAGCGACACCGGTGGTGAAAAGAGAAAACCAAATATACAGAAATGCGTGGCAGACTCTGTCAATTTTACCGTTTTGCTCGTGCTCCATAACTGGTCTCCATGGTGAAATGCTTAAAGCAGTTTATATGTATTCATTGTTTATGTATTCTTTCATATTCATGCAAAAGCTGCTACTTTTAAAATTCAGTGCGATCTAGTAGTAACTATTTAAGATCTACCATACACGTATTAGCATTTATTTCTGTCAAGTAAAATCATACGTGACTATATACGTATATACACACAATGTGAATATATTTTGTGTAGAAGCCTCGACGTCCTGACACAATCTGGCTCATAATAAGCGCTGCAGATGAATGTTTGCTTTTGACGTTTCAGCTCAACGTATACAACTTGGATGAATTTTCAAGTCATACATAAAAATTATACGCCCTGTTATAATTTGTATATTGCATATCACGGTATACACATGATGTCCGCATAACAGACCGTGACAAATCCGTACATGTTTTTATATAGGATGCCATATTTTTAATCTAGGCGGCCAAGGAATTTTCTGACTGTTTTCCATTATTTCATTCGCTTGCAAACTAGATATTCAACAAACAAAGACGACTTTAATGGTTTAGTATTTTTTTTAAATTTATCAATAATGAAACACGCAAAACCCATTCTACTCTCACTTGACGTATAGTTTGGCAGGTTTATCTGGAGCTACGCGGCGTCGGTAAGAGGCGAGAAAAACATGGAGTATATCTGTCAAACGTACAAATGGCGAACGGTACCTATTTTACCAAGTAAAACTGAAATTACAAAGGTTACTGACAATACCAACGCCACTGGATAAATCAATAACAGTTAATTGACGGAGTGAGAGGGAAGAACATACGCACGCGCTTGCCAATAACAAGTCAGCTGGTCGATAAAAATCACCAATTATGTAATCGGAGGGTGTGGTCATTATGGTTTTCATACAACGTTGCCAGAGCTTTAAGAAGCCCATAACAAATTTGGAAAAGTGTTCATGTTTTAATATTCATGAATTGGAAAATAATGTTAATAGAATAAATCCAAGGAAACAAGCACATCATAAAATTAACGTTCAATCATATTTTTAATATTGTTAATAAAAAAAAGACCCATTTATAATTATTATCACTACATAATCAGTACTTCAACTTTTTCATAGTTAAACGTGGCAATGTCGAATGTTTTCGACTGCATTCCTTTCACGGTTTCAGATAAACTTGCCAAAGTATAAGTAGTAATTGCCACGCCAGTGCAATGCTAATTGGATCTATATTTTTCCAAAGAAGTGTTAAGTAGATTTTTATTATGTGCGTTCGTCTTCTTCTTTATGAATTATAAGACATTAGAATATGGGAGAAACAGAAACTCTACGTATCGGTTTTGATCAATGTTGTACCATTGAAAAGTCGATTTACAAACGAGACACGGTTATAAATTAAAAGAGATGTTATGTTAAAGGATGGAGGAGTTTAAAGAACTTGCATTGTGACCAGATCTTCCTTCCATTTGTAGCTTTTTAAGCAAAACCAGATCTTCAATCCATGTCTCACATCAAAATGGAAATTTTCCTTCAAATATTCTGTTAATACGAGATACTGTAATTGGATATAATACAAGGTCTGATCTCGTTCTCATTAAAGTTCAACCCTGCAGTGAACTATGTCAATATTCTTAGACAAAGCTGGACAAGGTTTGATCTCGTTTCACTGCACCTTTCTTATCTCGTCACATACCTTTCCCGTCTCGTCTCGCACATTTCTCGTATCGTCTTACATATTTCCCGTCCTGTGCAACACATTTCTCGTATCGTCTCGCATATTCCTCGTCCCCAATATATTTGCATCGAAATCTCTAAGCAAAGCTAAGCAAAGTATATTCTTGACTCACCTTACTATGAGACCTTAGCTCGAAATCGTTCCAAATTGCAGATGTCTCGTCTCGAAAATGTTAGTTTTGTAGAAAAGAAAAGAATGGGCTCGTTTGATGAAATGTTTAAATCATTTTAACTGTCGTGAAACAAAGTACTAAGGATAAAAATATGATTCTGAAAATTTCATGTCAATAGAATATGTGGTTCTCCTAATACAACCAATTAAACAAGCATACCGTAGCGGGGCGAAGACTATGTCTGTGACGTCACCGAATATGAAAGTTTATGTTCACAAACATTACGCTTCTGACTGTAACGTGCCTCGCGTAGAATTTATTTATTTTGAATTACTCGCAAAATTTTGTGTGGATAAAATAAAATGCGTGGACCTAATTTTAAAAAAGCAGACTCATTAAATCTTCCAGTGGACTTGCTAATGATTATGCAGTTTTTTAATCAAAAAATGTCAATATTTTCATAAATACATGCTCTTTCAAACGATATGCAGATATGCAGATTATCAGTGAATGCTTTGAGTCTTTTTATGCTTTCCTGCCATTGCTTCCGTTTTTTTCGCATCCTTATTAATAGAAATAAGTGTTTTGTTAGATGTTTTAATCGTAGTACTTTTACATTTTGGAACCGCACAATATTTATAGCTTTTTTTACTCTCCCTTTGGTCCATTGTGTCGAATATTTCAAATTATTTCTAAACGTTCTTATTTCACAAATACAACACTGTTTAGAGTTTGCTAAAATGTATAATAAATAAGAAGCATAGCTAGCAAGCAAAATACTGTTACTAGCTAAGTAGTCATCTAACCGAAAACCGATCGGCGCGGTGTCCGCTCTCTCAACGAGAGATTTCATATGCGATGACGTCGCGCCTGAAATTCGGAGAGGAGCGCTGTTTAATGTTTATACTTTTTTTAGGCGACTTAGGAGTCTAGCTGACGTCTAATATTTTGCACAGAGCCTTAAAATGATGTGCTCTTCCTAATGGTAAAATGAAAACAAATATGTAAATTAGCCCATTGATCTAGTATTAATTTTTTCAGTCTGGCCTTAATAAAGTTACCTGAAATTCCGATACAAAACGAAACAAGTTTTAATCTGGTATCTTGCGGCAATCTCAATTGCGTAGAAAAGGTATCCAATATTTTTCCAATTATTCACAGACTAATGAAGTTACCAATAACGTTATAAACGGAATAAGTTCAGCAAATAATCCCCTTGATCCGTTTATTAACTAATTAGGAAGATCTTTATTTTTAACGGATTACTTTAGGCAAAGTGTATCCTTTTATCTCTGGTTATATTCATAAAAGTTTTCGAGGAAAGCCACTGTAAATAAACAGACATTCACCGAACTTCTCACTTTCAACTGGGGGAAAACTGGACCAGAAGTTAGATCAGAGAGAACCGAAGCTATTTTCTGATAAACAGTTCGATAAAAGCAAAAGTTCGCTGTATAATTTTATTCGTTTTATACAAATATTGTTGATTCTCAAAGACTCCAGCTGAATTCAGCTCGTATTTTAATTTATCTTCGAAACTTATACCAAGGGAAGAAGTAAATTTTTTGTATAGTTAAAGTTTACTCAAAAATATTATACTCAAGTAACTTCATCTCACTGTTCCAGTTACTTCTAGTGTCATTATTTTTACGAGGCCCGTCAAAAAAAGGCTATAATTTAAGTTTCCATATAAAACAATGCATATCTGTAATCGATAGGAGAACTGTAATATCAGTTATACGAATAACATTCAGCGTTAAATTTGATCACGAGATAGAGATAGAGATCTTTGCACATCACGCCTCACGTTCGTCTATTAGATAGATTTATGAGAATTGATGTGAATAAAATGTCACAAAGTTTAAATACGGTTGTAAAGTTATGTTATTGCTTCAATGAGTTTTCATATGATATAAGAACAAGGTCCGTCTTTTGAGTGGTTTTGAAAGTCGTCTGGAGTATAACTAGATAGTTAATTATTAATTAATAAACTTTTCCAATATTGTTCATCGTCATAGAACTCGCGAGTTTATATACAGAGTGGAGAAAATATACAATTTTTGAAAAATGTATTTTTACCACAGATTTTTCTTCAATTTAAACTATGATTTGAAAATATTTTGAAATAATATTCCAATTTTATGTACCGAACTAATTTTTTGTCTTCAAATTGATCTTTGACTATCTTATGGCAAATTGGCACGTTTTAAGCCTCCAGAAAATATAGGGTTTTGCTATCCTATATACCGAGTAAAAGATTTATCCGCTTTCTAAAAATCACTATCAGCTCGGAGACACTTTATGGAATAACAAAAAACAAAAAGTATGTTTTGAACATTAAGAAATAAAAAAAAGATATCCAGTAGTAATTTTAATAACATACTAGACTTAAATCCTAAATCATAATAATTAAACCAATTTTTAACATAACACTGTATTGTTTGAAACTTTTTTGTTTTTTGTCATTACATAAAATGTCTAGGTGGATAGGGATTTTTCTGTGAAAGTGGCTATATCTTGTTGACCACTTGGTATAGGATAACAAAACTCCACATTTTCTGAAGGCTTAAAACGTAATCTATCCAAATATGCCATTAAATGGCCAAAAGTCCATTTGAAGAAATTAATTTATTTTCGTAGGCATAACTGGAACACACTGTATATTTTAAAATTATAGTTCAAGTTGAAGTGAAATTTGTGGTATGAGAAGATTTTTCAAAATTTTATATTTTCCACAATACTTGTCCGGTCCCGGGCTTTTGCCGAACTCTGTATAAGTTTGATTGCCTAAACTCAATACAGATTCTAGATTCTACTCATTCATTAATAGAGAACTTTATATTAACTGGACGGGTGGAATGGAAGTAAAGCATACAATATTGAGTTAATTTTAACTATTTATTATGAAAACTTCCCTAACCGCATTGATTGGTTATTGATAGAAGCAAAACTTATATCATATCACCGTTACCGCTATGCTAAAGCAGTGACAACCCCATATATTAGAAGACAACCCTGAGACGACCAACTGTAAGTTCCATTTCATTGCAAGTTACGGGAAGGTGGTGCTCATGTGGAGATCATTTCGTTGCTACCATCTGACGGCGAAATTTACCACCACTCGCGCTCATTGGTCAAATCAAATAGCTCGCGGTTAACTGACTCCATGTTACACACTTTTGTCTTGCTAAGATAAGAGACAAAAAATAATATACCATAGTCACAATATCAAGAAATCAAGTCCCACGTCTTATACCCGATCTAATCTTGAAATGACCAACATTGTTTCGTAATCTCTGTATTTTGACACACATTTCCGCACCCTTTTCTATGGTTCACCCAATCAATAGAACAACATTATCCAGGATTCCAGAAAATTAAGTTACAACTTGGATCACGATCAATTACACACAATAAATATCAAAAATAACGTTTAAATAAAGAGTGTTATCCCTAAATAATTTGGCGTAATGGATGAAATATTGCTACTGTTATAATTTATCTGGAAATTTATTACCTTTCTACCTATAAATTATCTGAAAATGAATATTGTTGCTATGGGTAATACCAATTTTTAAAATATCCAAACTAATTACACTGACTGATGAACGGCTGTTCGATTTGATCACTTTTGTATTCTCATCCGATTTTTTGGGGGCGTGGGGAATGAAGTGGTGAATATTATAAATCGCTTACCACTGCTCCAATGCAGTGAATTTGTGGTAACCAGACCAGGTGTTTTATAAATAACAGATAGATTGTCAAATGGAACAAAGAATCAGTTCAAATACCTGGGCTGTTAAACAGAATGATGATAAGTTATAACAACAAACTAGGGCGACGACCCAGCACTGTAGTGGAACGCGTTTGATGCGTTAATTACAGTCAAGCAAGGTCGGACATGGTTAGTACTTGGATGGGTGACGACCATGCCAGGGAAAACCATCGTATAGGGCCCGTACAGCCTGCAGCGGACTAGCATATCACAGCTCGCAGGCATTATACCAATGAGCACGAGGTATAATGTAGAGGAGACGTAAAACCGAGGTCCCGAGTCCATGGATGTTGGCCTCGTTAAAGAACGCTACCACTGGTTGGAACACTAGTGGGCTCGCCAAAATTTCCGGTTAGGGGTAGAGTGCTGCCGGCGTCGGTGATTAGCCTCAGTCGCAGAAATAGACCGACGTTAAATAACAGAAAAAAAAACAACAAACTACATGATATGCAATACTTCATTCCACATTAAGTAATGGAAAATAAAAATACGGCATTTTCTCAGCCAATGTGTGAGCCAAGGGGACTGGATATACACGTATCTTGATTTTTTGAACTTCGTGGGTCAATCGTAGATGGCGCCACTAGTTTTCTCCCTCCTCACGTAATTATCCCGGCAATGAAGGTGCCCCCAATAACTATCTGTTTCCTGAAAATTTTTGGAGTTGAGAACGCTGTTTTGTACTCTCGGCCTGATCCTTGGAGCTCTTAGGTCTTCGGCAATGTAGCCTAGAGGTCTGTCAATTTTTGGCAAGTCATTTTCAATAATTCGGCAAAAAAGTTTTTGAAAAATAAGATTTATTTTTGAAAGTATATGAGAATTGGAACATACATGAACAATTAGACATCTATCCATCACCATTCCAACACATTTATCTCAGATGGATGTTGCTGGCTGACATCATCAACCCCCTCTCCATCCATGCCTTCTGTTTCTTCCTCTTGCTCAGAACCCGATAAAAGGATCCATTATCCCTAAATTCCGGGATTTTCCATAAAATTTCGGAAAACTCCGAAAATCCG
>CAJUYG010001065.1:164647-179888 GCA_910591675.1 Galerucella calmariensis
GCCACCAGTTTTAATTTTGAATGTAGGCTAAATTACTTAGAATTTCAGTTTTTTTCAAGTACAATTGTTCAAATGGCTTTTAAAAATGTTATATTGATTTTTGGAACGAAGTTTTGGAACGAAGTTCCTTATCGCACGTTGTGAAAGGAGGCTAGACGGATAAAATTCTCACGAAAAGTTTTGTCACGACACTTTTTGATATAGGAAGCTATGCGCCAAGCTGTGCGCATCGCATGTTTCTCTGTCTGTATCTTTCTCTCTTATAGAAAGCAAACAAATTGAAAAAAATTTCACCATAGTCCGGGCGCGAACCATCAACCTACGCGTCTATATCAAGGCATTCAACACATGCTGCCATGAGCTCACATGTGTATTAGATGCGAAGAAAGGTATTACATGCTGCAATTTCTATTTCTATTTCACATTGAACAGTGTTGTGTCGCGTTGATTTTTTTTGTTGAGTGTATACAGGTTTTTTGTGAATAATAAATAATAATAAAAAATAATAATAATAATGAATGAATTTTAATAAATTCAAAAACAAATCATATTTTAATATTACAATTTCAGAACGTATGTATTTAGCAAGCCGTGCGTGTTCTAACCTATACGCTGTTGTGTTTACGAAGTCGAGAGATTATAGTAGTTATATATATAGTACATACAGACAGAGTACATATATATATATATATGTATATAAATATATAAATATTTCGGTGTGTGTATGTATATGTACAATTCCTTCACTAATTAATCGAAAGGAACTTCGTTCCATCCGGGTGTCCCTTGACACCTCTCAACTTTTTTTCTCTTTTTTTTGGAAATCAAACCACAATAATGTTTTTTATTTTTTATTTCGACGCTTCGGTATTATTGATCATATGTAAAATTTTCGTCATAGCGTTTTATTCCGTTCTAGATGACAGATCCCGGGCATCTATATATATAAATATCGCTCAGCCCACTTGATGCTTACAGATGTGACGTATCCATCATAAATTTTCATAAGAGAAAAGAAAATAATTCAAGCTCGTTTTTGAACAGTAGCTGATATAATGTGACTTTTAAAAATGGCCGCATTTAGCGTAACAAGGAACCGAAGCGCGAAAACTCACTGAAAATGTATTTGGTTGTC
The DNA here is from genome assembly GCA_910591675.1 of Galerucella calmariensis. Classification (NCBI taxonomy): domain Eukaryota; kingdom Metazoa; phylum Arthropoda; class Insecta; order Coleoptera; family Chrysomelidae; genus Galerucella; species Galerucella calmariensis. The sequence goes on from CAJUYG010001065.1 coordinate 165,783, forward strand.
GCACTCTTTTTTATTTTGATGTGTAGCAGAAAGAAAAATGTGTAAATGCTCTACGCCGTCAGTCTACGCAAACAACGAAAAGAGGCTTGAAATAAACTTTTTATATCTCCTGGAATAGAATATGCTGTACGATGATACGGTGGAGGTCTTTTAAACATGAAATAGTCGATTGGTTCAACACAATAAACGTCTGATACAAAAAATTACACAATTTTTTTGAATTTAGAAACTCGTTTCGTTGTTTCATGAGTGGCATTTATTATTCTTTACACCTACAAAAAGTTGTGTGGTTTTTAATTCTCGTAAATATGTGATGACTTTTTCAAAATAGATAAAGTATATCCTTTTTCCTACTTCCGTCCTACTTCCGCATTTAAAACACGGGTTTGACATTCACAAAACGTCACTTTAAACACATCTCGTTTATCTTTTGTTTCTTCAAGTGTATCTTCTGCAATTTATATTTAATAGTAGTATCATTTTGTAGCTTTCTGTCATTTCAGTTTTCAATGACACGTCAGTCACAATAAAAATTTTGGCAGTAATGGTGGAACATTGTAACCCCACGCGTCGATTTCATTGAACTAATTCAAAATAAACTTTTGTCCACGACCACCTAATAATAAGTCAATATTTTACCTCCTAACTAAAGGTATATGGTACCCATATATCAACTATCGTGAATTATGGTTCATAATACACTGTAGTGTATTATGATTCATAATTCACGACTAGAGATGGGGGTACAATATGGAATAAACTATTAAATCTGTGTATTTTGTTCAGGAAATTTGTTTCTGACATGTATCGTATCTATAAAATATTGTAATTTTTAGTATTGATACTTTTCATAACGATATTTTCTAATATTAAGTATTTTAAAACAATATATTTATAACGGTACGTTGTATTGATTCTTTCTACAGTATCGCCCATCTTTATATATGTCAAATTATTTGAAGTAGATGCCACAACATTTTGAGGTTAGTAATATGCCAAATCGCTACTGACTTTTATTTGTTAATAAATAAATTGAGTGTCGTGGACAAAGTATAGTATTCTACTCTCAATTTATGGCCATAATTCACTTGGGTGACTTGCGCCCCTCGCCTGCGGCTCGTGACGCAAACGTCACCCATCGTGAATTATGGCTATCATAAATTGCTCGTTTAATAATATACTATTTCCGTCGACCGTGTATTAACATATGCTATTAACGTTCTCAAAATTGAACCAAATCATACATTAATGACCCCCATTAATGCATGATTTACATTTATCAACTTTATCATATTTGTGGTCAACTCAAGGCACATCTTATTTATATGGACAGTTACCTGTGATGTAGGTAACCAAACTTACATTTCAGTGTCATTATTCATTTTTGACAATGACAAATGAATATTTTCATTTTTCAAATATGGAGGAAAACGGATAGAGCTAATATATGTTGCTTTCGTTTATTTGGGCTTCAAGCACTTGTGCGTGACGCCTCAGTCGTCACGACTTTTAAGCAAATCGAACACGATTTTTTAGGATCCTCAAAACCACCTGACATGTGCCAATGCCAATGAATTTCCTGTGTTGTTAGAAGAACAGTTTTCAATTATAATGTTTTTGATAATGAAATTTTGCATATTTAGATATTTTTAGTAAGGTTTAAATCGTATTAATCGTAATCGGCACAATCTTAACCCTCAAATAAACGTCAGACCGGACAAACGTCAAATATTTAATGTCCGTGGCTTGAAGCTCATACTTTTCGGTATGTGCTTGAGGGGCAAGGGGTGTAGGTCAATGATTTTAATTCCTTTAAATATCTTGGCCATCAGGTAAATACTTCAGGCATAATGAGACCATCGCTCGCAAACCTTCCGCAGTGGCTGAGTAAGGGTAAGAGTAGGCGTCACGCCCGGTATTAAACGAACGGAGTTCAGTCACTACGAGCTGCTACTAGCAGCCAAAAGTAAATAATCGAAAACGCTTATAGTCGAAGCTAATATAAGGTTTGTTCCAACCCACAAGTTTTGTATGATCACGAAACGGTTTCAGAACTGCTAGGATCGATTATATGCGCAGGCGCTAACTTCTCACGGTTACATGTCTATAAAAATCACTGCCGGGTTGGAACGGTTTTGTGATTGCATTTCGTACGATCAGATCAGTAGGATTAATTAGAATATAATAATATATGGACCTATTTTGTGAAATAATATTTTTAAAAGATGTATCAGCCCAATTCACAACAATATTAACTAATTAAGCTGGTATCTACTTCAAATTAAGTTCTCACCTAAATAATTTTTATTCTTAACTCTTTTGTTGGGAATTAATCCAAAATCATTTTTACTGCTTGTACTATCAAATTCTAAAAATCGCTAATTCCATCGTCATTCATTTTTACATAGAACTTTTTTTACTAAAGCAACGTACCAAACGTCACACAAAACATTAGCTAGAAAAATTGAAAATCGAAAAATGGGTCAAAACGCTTGAAGGAATGCAAGAAACATAACCAAGCTAAATGACAGCTAAAACAGCTGTTTAATTCAATAGTCAATACAGTATCAATGCGCAAGCCAGTCCAAACAGTATTCAATTTGAGCCGTGTATCGCATTTACCGTTCTGAAACCGTTACATGAATGATCCAAAGGCAGGTTGGAACGCAAATAGGATCGTCCGACAAACCATCACGTCTCGTTTGGAACGCATTTTAATCACTGCGCATGAGCGTGATCGTCATGTTACGGTTTTTTGACGGGTTGGAACAAACCTATAGTATTTCTAATTAATTCAATATGGAAATAATTATCGATAAATATCTTAGAATTTCCATAACTGTTCCATTTTTCGCTTCTCAGTTTACTTTGTTACTTTAGATAGTGTTTCGAAGCTGTAACAGCTTTTTTAAATACAAGAGTTTTTTTATTGGTGAACCATTTTACCTATTCAAAGCACGCCCCAGCGTGCTTAAATCGAACTTTTTAGCACGCGCGTGTTTTAAAGTTACCGTGGCAACATCAACAACTCGAGAAACGAAGTCTAAATCTATGGTCTAAATCATGAATAAATGACAATTTTTCTATTATTGATCTGACAGGAGTAGTTTGTAAAGTCAAAACTTTTATTCGAACAATATTTAACCATGTTAAATTTATAAATTGAAATGGAAAGTGCAGTTGGTATTGTTTGAAATATTAATATTTCGATTTTTCAAATCTTAGGAAATGGTATTTAAATTAATACTATTGACATTCACAGAACTCAATAAGGTTGAGCTTCCATCCAAATACAAATTAGTTTATGTTTTTCTCATTTCCATGACAACGCAAGGTATACATCATGTACAGGGTGGCCAGATAAGAATGCAAAGTGCTGTATCTCGGAAACTATTCGTCGTACAGACTTGCAGTAAAAAATTTGACTACTAAAATGGCCAAAAGGAAATCCTGGAAATTACTTTCAGGTTCCCAAGATGGCCGCCAGAGGGCATAACCGTCATCTTAAACTTTTTGATTTTTCACTGAAATCTACCATGTGAATGTACCGAAAAAGTATATGCTCTTCAAAGTTGAGCTTTATTCGAGTAATTTTTGTCCGAAACTTTTTGACGTATCTATTAAAATAAAGTGGTGAGGGGCGATTCAATGTTTTTTTAAATAAACAGCTGTAACTTCTAAACGACTGAACGGATTTCAAAAAACTTGGTCTTGTTGGAAAAAGCATTCATTGCTCCATGAAGGTATACATCATATTTATACATCACGAATTCAACCATTTGACATTTAGTTCTTATTTCCATTCATGATTTCCATTTCTTGTTGTTGTTGTTGTAGTTATAGACCAGTATTTACAATTTCAAAGTGCACCAATAAACAAAAATAGCGTAAAGTATTCGTGGATAACTGGTCTTTAAAAAACTGGCTCTATTTCGAGCACTCCGGCTTCGCCGTCGTACTCGAAAAATCAGGCGTGTTTTAAAGACCTTAATATCCACTTATACTTTAATATACTAGTAACGAACATGTGTATTAAAAGGACAATTAACAATCTCGAACATTAAATTATCTCAAATGTTAATGGCCCTCATTAATACACTTGTTGATTGAATAACTATAAAAAGTGCCCACAACCTTAATTTAAACAAAAATCATATACCAAACGACAAATTTTATTGTGAACATTTTCAACAAGACAAAAAACACAACTAGGTTGTTTTATCTCTAACAAAATCGACTAAATCAAAAGTAAACTATTTCGCATCGATATGTGTTTTTACGAGACGCCTCTACAGGCCCTTTAGGAATTTGGTTTATACAGGGTCTCCTAAGAGCTCGTACCAAGAAGTTGGGAGATAATGGAGGGGTTGACAATAATGATTGGAATCAATATAAAATGTGTTCCTTACTTCTTCTGTTAATGATCTCAGAAGCTTTTAAAGTTAATAATCAAAACTTTTTTTATTGAATCCCACCGCTTATAAACACCATAAATCACACTAGTAAGCTTTATGAACAGATCAGACCACCATGGTGAAACCTCAAACATCTTTTGACGATAAAGTGTTTTTTTGTGAACCACTGTCATTGCGGTGCGTGGTTGGAGAATATAGAACATTTGACTGCAATGATCGATTTCGAATACCATTAAAAATATGCAAGCATGGCTAATATTCTTAGACCGCATTTGCAAATAATTGGAGTATCTCTTTCCTGGTTAGGTATTGGAGCTCAGTTCACCGGTGTTTGGAAAAATGAATTAGGGCGGTTAACAGAGCAGTGTTTTCAAGATATGTCTGTATCCCACGAAACATGCAAACTACTGTGCAAAGGTTTTACGCCTCAAGTATGTGATGCTGTGGATGGTACCTTAATAAAAATAGATGCAGCTCGAAAAAGCCAGGAAGATTTTGTTGATAGACACTGTTGGTGCTCTTTGTCCTGGCGATAGTCAGGTACTAAAAAATTGTAGGTAGTGGATATATTTTGCAACTAACAGAGCGCCAGTACCAGGAGGAATAATTTTAGGGGATAGTGGTGGTTTAAATCACCCCTGTCATACGACCAGCTCAAAAACGATTTTTGCGTATTCATAAAAAAAGTCGACGTGTTTTACAGAATGCGCCTTCGGTGTTTTGAAAGAAAAGTTTTTGTTTGAATCACCTACACGTTGCTCCAGTTTCTGGGGCCAGAATGTTTAAGTGAATGCTGTGTATCATTATGCAATTTTGTTGGAATTGGCGGAAATGACGACATTATAGTTGGAGAGTTCATTGAGAGGGATGATCCATACGATTATGATAATGTTGAAGGTGAAGACCTTCTACCAGAAGATTATAATGAAAAAAATGGTTTGCTACCGAAATAGGAATACAGCAACTGTATAATCATTTTCTTCAATTGTTCAATTCGCTGTGTGTCGACCGTTGGAGGGGATAGGCGAAACTATCCCAGCGCGCGCAGTGGTGAATTTCCGCAATTTGGTCGGAGGCTGATGTGGTATATTGTATGTAAATAAAGGGGAAAATGGGGCACGACAGTTGTTGTGTTGTTAATTGTAAAAATACAGGATGGAATAACAGTTATGTGAAATATTACAAGTTTCCTACTGCGCAACACAAGTTGGTACAAAGGAAAAAATGGATTGCAGCTGTAAAAAGAATAAAGTGAGTGTCTCAACCTCACTTCAAAATACAGTGTACACTGGTCACTGATACAGTATTCTATACGTCATGTTTTCTCCATCAATTTTATGTAGTTTGTTCATTTTTTCATAAATACATTCATTATAAATCATCAGATAAATAATCAAGAACATTTGTGTGCAATCGATACACATATAAAGAAGCAGCTCATGTCACTTGGAATGTCAAATGGAATAATCGATTTCTATTGATGGTTTTAGGCAACGTTTATCTCCGTTAATTCTAACCTACAAATCTACACTTAACATGAAAAAAATACATTTTAAAAACGATTACTAACCCAGTTGCTTATAAAATACTGAACATTATGTCATTAGGCACTTGAATTCTCAAATTATTTACATTGTAAAAGTTAAAAGCCTATCTTTATAATAATTGTTGCTTCCATAAGCTTTACGTGTAAATGCCTCCGACGTAACTTGCGTTTTTAAGCCGCGAGGGGGCGACAGTAGGTACGCACATAGCGAATAGCAACTACAATTATAACAATGTGGTATAACTAATTAACCAGACTATAACATATGCAAATCTTTTAGGGTGTTCTCAATTGACACTTACAACGTTTGCATGTACATACTTCTCGTAAAATTGGACAAAATAATACAAGGATTCTGCCAAATATACACCACTGGATCAATTATTGGAACATGTTTTTCCATCTAAATATGCCCTTTCACATTTGAAAACAACCTGCCAAATATCAAATCAATTTATTCATCCATTTTAAACATTTAATTTTTTATAATTTTAACACCTCGTACTTCGAAAAGTAAGTAGGATGGACATGGGCTGGACTCCTCAACCATTTATAATTTTGTTCAATTTTGCAAAAGGGAGGTATCTACATGCAAACATTGTAAGTGTCATTTGAAAACACCCTATATTATAATATATGTACCTTCTTTCAACTGAATTATTTTGTAGCTGGGTAATGTGTTTGCAAGACATGAAATTTTCACATAACAACTCAAATGGCAATTCCATGGACCTAGTGACTTAAGATGTAGGAAAATGCAACTGCAAGACACTTTAACTCAGTTTCATATTTTTGTACTCTCAGTGGTTCTGTGGACGCTCTTAAATATTCGATTTGGGCTTGCACTTTTCTATCTCTAGTAGTTTTTGTCATCGATGTGAAGAGCTTTTGTTTTTTCTTGCGCCTAAGTGAGTGCGTCGTTAATACAGACGGCGTGGAAAAACTTGTCATTGCCAATTCGAGAATAGGATCAAGCTCTTCTTCCTTGTCAGAGACATTCGACAGGCCGACTACACTTGGTGACTCCTTACATAAAGCTACTAACACAGCATTGTCCAATTCTGAAAACTTCACTTTGCAAGTTCCAGCTGCCGGCTCCTGATATCTCATCCTAGAAAAAAGCACTTCTCACCGTTGCACGATTTTTCCACGTTGTCCATGTCTGGTCCCTCAATTTTTCCTAGTTAACATAACATATAAACTGGAAAACAGATATTCATGTCACTAGTCAACTTTCCACTATTCCCTGTTCAACTTATCAAACTTATGAAATAGGCCCCAGTTGTCACTTAATATGCTTATCGAGTGTCAGTTATGCATGCGTGCCTGATTCTATTATACACTTTTGGTTTATATGTAACTTGATTTTCAAGTTCTCATAATAGAAAAAGCATACTATGGATTTTAACAATATTTTTTGTAGTGAGAAACTTCCAGAATACCTATACTGCAGAACATTGTTTTTTTTTGCTTTTTAACTGTGAGAATTCTTTATTTTCACGAGAAAATATTCAATGAAATTGAATTTTCCAATTAAATTGCATTAAAACTAAAAATGAAAGACATATCAAATCAATATATTCGATCAGGGTTAGAGTTTTTTTTTCTACTTATATACTTGTACTAATTAGAAATTTTCTTATTAGCAATATCGAAAGGTAATGCGATTATACGTGTTTATATTTAATTATCTCCCTTCACAGTGTTCACTGAAGTACACTCTACTTGATTGGTAAAGATATTTCTTTCGTTTCAGTTTTTCCCTTATTTTCTTTGAACCCTTCAAATTTTTACGAAGATATTCAATTATATTTTCTGGAACTAACTTTTCTCCACAAGTGCTAGGGATGAATTGGGTGTTTTTGTGAAATATTCCCTAATGTGAATTAATTCAACTAGATTATGAAAGTGATGCTTGTATAAGAGAAGCTCACTGATAGTATAACAGCCGAGGAAAAAAATGAAAGAAACGCTGGCGCCCGGCTACCACTATGGACACTTTCATTCAACCAAACTGTTTATTTCGATTGCAGATTTCCTGTCTCCGAATCGAAATCGCCGTACACTGTGAACATACCCCATTATATCGGGGCTAGTACTAGAGTGCCACCAAGATTCATCTTACGCCTCGGCAGATAACAATATTATCCTGAGGTGGGTTAAAGGGCACGACAAGAATAAAGGTAATCGAATTGCCGATTCTTTAGCCTGGGAAGCGGTTGGACTAAAAATTTTAGAGCCCAATGCTACGACTTTTTTTTTCTAAGGAGCCGTCCCTTCGCCGGTACCACCTCAGCCTCCTGGGCTTATTGTGGATACTCCTAGTGTTCTGACTACAACCTATTCAGCCATTCCGTTCCCTGTATTACCTCATACAGGTTCTTTGCTGGTTGGTTGTAGAAGTCTTCTGGAGTCATTTGGGTTCTGCCATACAGTTTCTGCCTTCTGTGGTCCAGCGACTCACAGTTGCACAGTATATGCAAAGCTGTTTCGGTATCCTTTTTGCATCTTCTGCATGTGAGGTCTCCATTATACAGCCCTATTTTGTTTAGGTGCTCCTTTGTGGGAAAGTGTCCCGTAAGTAGACCCGTTATGGTGCGTAGTTTGTTCCTGCTCATTGAGAGCAGTTCTTTCGCTACTTTTTCTGATGGTTCTACGATGGCTTAACGACTTTGACAATTGCGGAACTAGCCAGAAGTTACACCTATCCTCAATACCTTAAGAGATGGGATGGAATCAAAGGATGCAGTCTTGCCAGGATCACCCTGGGCGACCCTCGGAAGCTGGCGCCGAAGAAATATTTGGCGATGACCAGGAAAAACATACGCTTAACAGAAGGATTTCTGACTGGCCCCTGTCAACAAAGGAAACACCTCCATACTATGGGACTGGTGGAAACACCTCTATGCAGGATATGGGAACAGGAAGATGAAACTATTAGGCATGTCTTATGCGAGTGTCCGGAGTTATCGTCAATAAGAGAGTGTGTGTTCGGTAAGTTTTGGCCTACACCTGCCGATATAAAGGAGATGTCTCCTAGTGACCTGTCCACCTTCCTGGGAAGGACAGAATGGACGATAACCTAGGAGGACAACTCCTCGGGAGGATTACAATGGGTCACATGTGGCCTTAGTGCTGAGTCTACAGTCACCCTCCCTATTCTACAGATACAGAACATACCCTAAGTCTTCAACATTTTTTTCATTTGTTTTAATAGGGAAAGTAAATTCATCGGGAAAGAAGTTTATCAACTGTGATCCTAAATACACATCATCATCATTGCAATGAAACCCTACCTGGAATTGCGGATCGATTTTAAGAAGCGATAATAAACAGCAAATCACTTTTCATTTCAAACCAAATCTATGAAACAGATCCTACGTTGGAAAAATCAGATGATAGAGATAAGTCTGTATAAAGGACACTCAAAAACAAATAAATGAAAGGAGTGAGAGCTTCAAAATAACGGCTCAAAATGTTGGATACTTTGGAGTGTGTCTGACCTAGTCGAGGAAGTAATTATCAAAAGGACTTCAATCATCCTCTTCCAATAAAAAATTCAGCACAAGACGCCTACGACCTTTTTAATTTTCAACTGCTTATATATCTGTGATACTTCACCTTGAATTTCGTTGGTCGTTGAAATGTTTTTGTTAGAAGAAGATATTCAAGAAATTAATGTTGACTAAAGTAAAACAATTCAATTACTTATCCAAAATGTTTTGTATAAAATCTTGGCAACAAATTAAGACTAGAGAACATTAAATTAAATAAAAAAAACAGTAATGAGCACTTCAGTCTCCCCTACAATAAATTCTGTCTCGGAGAAAACACTTTCACGGGGTTTTGCCCTTCAAGGGATTTGTATTAGAGTCTTCTTATAGCGTTAAGCGTAATGTTTATAATGACTCTAGAAGACTTATTGAGTTGTAGCAAATTTGTTTAACGATTTTTAGCTTTTCACCAAGTTTTATAAGGAATAGACTTCTCGAAGCTTTCAGTTTTTTTGTGCTTGTGGGGGATTCTTCAATTTCCTTTTTATGTAGTAGAAAAAATAGCAAACAAAAAGAGGAGAAAAAGGTAGCAGTTTATTAATTGTGAATTGTTAATATTGGATTATATCTGGAAAATAGCAACAGAGAAAAATAATGAGAAAAATTAAGCACAAATTACTAACAATTTGAGACCTATAAGAACCTGTTATCAAAAAAAAGAAAACAAAGCTATGGACAAATTAACAATTTTTTGGTATTTTTGTTTTTGGTTTTTATTTTGTGCCAAAGTTTGGTTGACATTTAGCATGGAGTGTTTGAAAAAATCCTATTGTAAAAAGTGGTACATATATCCCAACTTATCCTCAAAAAGTTCACTCCCTATTAGACAGTTCATGAAATAACGGCTGAAATTGGCAAAATTAATTGCTTCAAATAAACTCTCCCCTTTTTGGCCCGTTCTTGAAAAAGAATAGATTTTTGAAGCCCTATCTGTACCTATATCTGTAGAATAGGGAGGGTGAGTGTAGGCTCACAGCCACATGTGACCCATTGTACATTCTCCCGAGGAGTTGTCCTCCTAGGTCATCGTCCATCCTGTCCTTCCCAGGAAGGTGGACAGGTCACTAAGAGACATCTCCTTTATATCGGCAGGTGTAGGCCAAGACTCACCGAACACACAATCTCTTATTGACGATAACTCCGGACACTCGCATAAGACATGCCTGACAGTTTCATCTTGCTGTTCACACATCCTGCATAGAGGTGTGTTCACTAGCCCCATAGTATGGAGGTGTTCCTTAGTTGACAGTGGCCAGTCAGATGTGGCATTGTGGCAATTATTCATATCTTTTAGATGAGTTGATGAAAATCTGGATATCATGACCGGAATAGCTATTTACCTAACAAGTGCGGAAAATGAATTTGTGTGGAAAAACATTTTCCGCAAGTGTTAGGTACAATAGTTTTTCTACGAGCGTGAGGAAAGTCAACATAACTAATAAAAAGTTGAGATATTTTTATCTGATCATAAGTGCTTATAGTTTATTCAGAAACATATTATTATTAATTTGATATATTGAGGTGGAAAATTAATTTTCCACACTAAAACGTGTGTGTAAAATTCAATAATTCGATAATGCTAAACTGTCAACTCGCTGAAGACAAAAGACCAATAAATGTAAAAACCCAGGACAGCTGTCAAATCAAATGTGGAAAATTGCTAAGAAATTGCGTATTGTTCTGAATTTCATGTGGTTTATTTGAAATTTCATGCATAATTTCTAATTTTGGTACTCGACAGATTGACTCGTCCTAACGGACTCGTGATTTTATCAATCGGTTTGTTTTCATATTTTTGCCAAATTAACAACTTTTTCGTGGAAAAGAAAAAATTTTATCGATAAAATTTGAAGCACTCGTGGTATTACCTTTGATAATAGCCCTCGGCTTGCGGCTATTATCAAGCAACACGCTTTCAGCATTCTCTGTGACAAAATTATCTCGGTATTATCAAGAAAATTGATTGAAAATTTCTCTAGTTATTTTATTATTATTGTTTATAACCAGTTTTGAGTCGATCCTAGCAATTTCGGATAATATTTTTCGATATCCTGAACAATTTTAATTCATCGATTGGATTATGGGTGTATAACTATAATAAATTCTCAAATATATTAGTCCATACCGTTTCGACCCATATGTATATAGTTCATCGGACCTCTTATACCTTCAATTTTCTTTTAAAGCTCCTTAACATTCCGAAGGTGAAATTTCAACTAATGCGGTACCAAAATTAAACTTCTAAAATTTATCATGAATTAGATCCTTAGAATCATCATACCCTGTAACCTTTTTTTTGGATGTGACCTTGTTGATTGACTATCGGTTTTTTGTTGAAAGCCCATTTGATTCCTCCAGCTTGATGGTCCGAAAAAAAGCGTTCGAATTTAGATTCTGTGAAACCGACACTACGAAATGAGGAAAGTTTTGCCAATTTATACTTCTTTCACGTTGTAAATAGTTATTTGACATAATACTTCTACGGAGATGATATCTTCTATAATACACTTCATATAGTCATAGTCAAAGGTAAATTGAAGAATACAATAATTAATAACCATCTATTGTTCCAAGAATGAGTTCTATTAAGATAATGAGAGTTATATTCTTAATAGGTCCTAATTATACAGTCTGTTGATGTGAAAACTTGCCATTAACTATCTCTCGTGAAATCTCAAATCCGTTTTCAGGGTAGAAAAGGAGTACTGAAGTGGCAAAAGAGATATTGCACTAACATCAACCCCTAAGACATATTAAATTCGTGAATATATTTTATATTTCATTTGTGGACAAACAATGACAGTAAAAAATATAGAGATATCGCGTTGGAATGTTTTTAAAAAGCAGGAAGAAAATAAAAATGTCATTTAAACGTTGCGTCACGAATGGCAGAGAAGTTAAGAGTCGCTTGCTCTCAGCAAACCATTTAGAAACATCTGGAGATACCTACCTAAATTTTCAAAAATACTTTGTATGAACTAAATGTTCGCCAGTGGCGTCGAGAGAATGTTAAATACAATGAGTTAAAATATGTGCTGATTTATGAAAATTGAAAGTTATTATGTACCTCTTATTAAATAAAGATGAATTTTGAATTAAATTTTAGTATGACTTGCTATAAAGTAAAATTCCAGCATTACGTGAATCGCTACAAATATTTTAACGCCTGAAATAGACATGGAATAAATTTGGGTTAAATTAATTTGAATATCTCTAGTAATTTTAGTAGAATACACTCTCACAAAATTTAAAGACTTGAGTGATAGCTCTTAGGAAAACGTATAAAGCGACATACCAGTTGGAATGTCTAACAATAAATCTCTTGCTCTTGCTTTTTACTCCTGAGCGTACTGGCCCATTTGTGAGTTTGGATTGATTTAAAATAATGAGTAATAAGGTAGTACATTTATTAGAAATTCACAGTAGGGTAATTACAAAGTTCACAAATTTTTAGATAATATCATGAATACTTTAAAAAGTTATAGGTTTGCTGAAAGACGTCTGATTCAAGTATTTATTGTGAATAATATTGTCCGTTATTTAAAAAATTTTATATTTATAGAAAAACTGTAGAGTAGTTTCTAAAGTAGACGCTAAAAAGTGTTTAGTGGTAAAGTTTCATTGAATTATATTAATTCCGAAAAAAAATCTTGGTGCTCGGTCAATAATAATAGTCTTCACCATCTTGGTGTTTTTGTTTATTGACTTCTAGCTCTAGTTTTATTATAAATAAACTGCTTTAAAGTTAGAAAATCCACTTGTTCAAATTTGAAAGTATTTCTATCTAAAAGTTGAGATTTTTCTCTACATTTCACATGAGTTTATTTATTTTTTCAGAATGCTATAAGCCCAAAATTATCAACTTTTAAGTCGGGTGGTTAATAAATTTGGCTCACGTAACCTCGCGCGTAACCACGAATTGACTAGCACTGAAATTAATTTTATCTCGTAAACTTTTTAATTTACAGAAAAAGTTTTCGGACAAAGTTTGTAGATAAATGCATCAGCTACAAATTTTGATTCGAAAGTTTCTTTGTATATTTATTATTTAAACAATTAGAGCGAAAAAACAAAAACTCTCACTCGATGATTTTCCGGAAAATCGCATGCCCAGCACCGTGAAGTTTTTCTCATATTAAACACAACCCTTTTAAATACAAAATTTTGAATTTCCAAGTTTTTTGTATTCAATGTTTGGTTTTATGTGTACTTTGACTAGGCTATCCAGTTTAAGACCCAAATAATTTTCTTTTGTGCTATAAAGTTGCAAATATTTATTTTGTGCAAATTCCTCATGGCGACTAACCTTAAGTAGTGATTATTTGAGATTTAGCAGTTAAGAGCTTCATGATTAATTGTGAAATTGAGATCATCTGTAAGAACTATAAGCCGAAATCTGTAAGAGTTACAGGAAATGCGATTCTAGCCTCACCTGTTACTTACAGATTCCTTACAGATTCGTAAATATTTACGGGCAGGACATCTGTCACTGTAAGCAGTACAGGGTGTATTATATTATTCGTGTATTATTAGTTAAAAAGTTATAGATATCTTCTGTATGTTCCTTGTGGTATATTATTCATTCTTTTTT